>RCUC01050667.1:0-11139 GCA_003697995.1 Taxidea taxus jeffersonii | reverse complement strand
TTTAACAATTTTAATATTTCCTATGCTTGGGGGCCTGAATCTCTTGTTTATTGTATCTGATGATGATCACTTATGATGGATGTCCCCTGGTTGTTCAGTGGTTTTTTATTATGAACTTAGTGCTGGACTGCAATGTGTGGGAATCCTATAAGCCTAAATCATACAAGCCTAAAATTTTCTCCAAAAAGGATTTAGTTCTGCTTTTTCTGTTATCTAAAGTATACCAGGGACAAAGGACCACTTTTGCTCTCTCAAATAGTGCTGTCAAAGTCCCAGACTCCGTGAACTTCCTGGCCATAGGCCCAGAACAATCCCGGCCCCCATTGCCTATCACTCCAAGCCCCTACCTTAGCTCATTCTACATCATTCAGAGAGGATGGGAAGTCTGTTAAGTATCTCTGCCATCGCTTACCAGCTATTTATCAACAAGTGTGTCTTGCGATTTAGTTGTTCTAGACATAATCCTCCCAGTGCCCAGCCCACCAGACTGCCAAAATTTGCTTTCTATTACTTTTTAAAACAATTTGACTAGGACACCTCTATGAGTAGCCCCAAATAGTACTGATTTAACTTATTTCAGATTTATATGTCTTCCTCAAATAGCATCTTTTTCAAAATAAAATAACTGAAGGAGCATAACACAAAAGACTTTGTAAAGATTTGAACAGAAGACAATTATCTCTTTTGTAAGGGAAAAACATTTTACCTCATATTCAGACTATGGCAGGTTTTTTTAACTAAGGGAGAGAGCACAGTGCAGTGGAAATACCTTGGACTTTGAGACCAGATAGGCCCTAAGCGCCATTTCAATACCATCCCTCAATAACTATATGCTCTATGCAAGTACCTTAATCTGGGCCTCAGTTTCCCTTTTGCTCCAATGAAAATTATAAGCTATGCCTAGCAGTGTTGTGAGGATTAGTGACAAGGAACCTGGCATATAGGATAATTCAATAAAAGTTGGTAAGTCTGCTAGTGAAAATTATTTTGAGTGACAAAGCATTGAAACTGTACTCTCATCTCCTACTTGGCAGATGAAAACACAGAGGCTTTAAGAAGGTGCCTTCCAAAAATAATTATGCAGTCAACTCATATGAAGCTTTATACTCTTCAAAGCTGTGAAGCATAGTAGGCCTTTGTTGCCAGTATAGCCACCCGTGGCTCTGGGGTAGACAAGAAGCCATTGTTCGCAGGAGCTGTGAATGCAACTTGGACATGTGATCTGAGGGGTCCACACATAGCCCCCTGCAGTGCAGAACAGAGCCAGGGGAGGGAAAAGAAGGGGAAGTGCAGCAGGCTTGATGCAGAAACTCCTAAAGGCCAAGATTCCTAAATTTGAACTTGATCTATCAGATCATTAGGAAGGAATACTTGTCAAAGTGAGTAGATAAAGAATATTTCATTAAACAGTGTGTTCAGTATTTAGGCTCGTGGGCCTCCATTTGTTCTCTTGCCAGGGCTGCCCAAGGGTTAGTGGCAAACCTATCTTTGGCAAAATCTGCTATGTTCTCCTGTGCAAAGGGCCCTCTACCCCAGGACATGGGTTACTACTAAATGGAATTAGGGAGTCCTGGGGGACAGTAGCTTGTGTCCAACCCACGTCATCCCGTGGGAAAAGTCAGGCACCCTATGTATATAATTCTGCCCAAGGTTTAGAGCTCTGTTTTTTCATTACAGCCTTACCTACATGCCTTCCCACCCCACCTGCACCTAAATCTAACCCACCAAGGTGGATTCAGGTGTCCCATTAGATGAGAGGACATGCAAGTGCAAATCTCACGGTGTTGGGGGAGCCCCACTTTGGTCCAGTGCTGTGACAAGCCAGTGCACACGGCAGTTTACAGGGCTGAGCAGGTGCACATATGAGTCTTCTCTTATCTTCCTTGGGAAGTGCTCCTTCACCAGTATAAGTCCAGTGACTTCTCCCTAGGCACAAACTACCCGTATCTCTTACTCCAAACCATTTGCCACCTGGGTTAGTGGTTCTCACACCCGGCTAGGAATAGGAGCCAACCAGAATATTTCAAACCTACAGATTTTTCAAACCCCACCTCCAGAGATTGATTCAGTAGGAGGTCTGAGGCAGAAGCAATGTTCTGTGGTGGTTGTTCTTTGTGTTGGTGCTGGTGCTGGTGCTGGTGCTTGTGTGTGTGTGCATGTGCGCGCTTGCGTGCACGCCTATGTGTGTCTATTTATTAAGCTTACCCAGGTGATTCTGACACAGCCAGCTCTGAGTATCTGGCTTTCCACATGAGAATCAGGATTCCAATTTGTGTTTCTTCTTAGGTTGCATGCCTTATTTTCCTATGTAAATAGTAAGCCCCTGAGAGCAGAAGTTGTGTTTTACACGTGTGTGTCACTCACTCTGCAGCTTGCAGTATGCACTGTGTCTAGCACATACTCTGTAAAAAACACCTTGAGGTAGAAAGGAAACCCAGACCTTCCAAAGTAAGAGCAGTGAAATTGAGCATCACCACATCCACATGGTAATTGACAAGGTAACTTGCCACTGTTGCTTCTTGGGTTCTGCAGGCTCTGGTGTCATGGACGTGGAAGCCTTTGAACCCTGTGGCTGTCCCAAGACTTGCAGCATATTGGCAGCTTTGAGCCCAGCCTCTCCAACAGCTCTTTGTTTTGTTTGCTTGTTGAGCTGAGTTTAAATCCAAATTCAACTGTGAATCATTAAAAAGGGGATTTTTCTTAAAACCAATGATTTGTCTTTGGACAACTGGCAGCTCCGGCCCCTGCTTGAGCCTCATTAATTTCAGTGAGAGTTGTTAGGGACGGAGGAAAGCCAGCCAGGGCTGCCAGTTTTTAACTCCTGCTCAGGGGGCTTAAAGAGGTAGTCCCAAGGTTCCTGCGGCCACGTCCTTCTTTAAAATCAATTAAAAAAAGCAAAAAGTGAAAAACCCATTGTAGGAAAAAAATATCATCTAGGTGATCTCACTTTTTGCATGGGTAGCTTTGCTTTTCCCCCAGGCATATGGGCAACAATGTCCCCACCTGAATCTGATCTAGGGGAATGACTTGAGACATTCACTTAGGTGAGAACCTTTTGTTAACCAGAAAATTGGTCCCTTTGCCTCCCTGGGTTTTTTCTACATATATATATATATATATATATATATATACACACACACACATAAGTATGCTTTACTTTCCCTATTTTTTTCTTAAATGGTACTTATGCAGACACCTTATTGATGTTTTATTCATGTGGACAAACTGCTTCCATTATGTGAATGTACAATCGCTGGAAGTCAATGGGAGTCAAACAGCTAAAGCTCTATGCAATGCTTTAAAAATTGCAGGACAATAATAACAACTTAGGAGTCTGCCAGTGTTGAAATAGAGTTGGGCAAACTTTCTACAACGTACAGTGTACATATTCATCTTCAAACCCTCAAAGAAGACTCCTTACCATCTGTTTCTGTCAATAGGATGAACCTATGGTCTGCTCAGGATAACAGCATAAGGTTATCTTTTCATCTTTTCCTGCCCTGTCTATCAGGAAAGGCAAATAGAAGGGGCTCCTGTGTACAAGGAACACCTTCTAGGCACCAGACACTTCAATAGCCGTTGAGGACATGGAGCTAAGTCAGTCAAGACTCTTACCCTTGAAGGACCCCATCTGGAAGAGGCACTCAGGTCTTTCACCCTTGAAATCTCAGAAGAGAAGACAATGGACCCTGGTCACAAGGGTAGAAAAGCCACAGCTGCAACATGGTAACCCCACAGAAAATCTTTCCAACTACTAGGGAAAGAGGAAGCATGGGGTATTCACCGGCAAGTGTAAGGCAAGGAAAGATGGAAGGCTATGGAAGGCTAGAGGATGGAGAAAATAGTTCGAATTTGTAAGGAATGAAATGATAGAGTTTGAAAGATCATTTGAAAGATCATAAAAGCAAATTCAGTATGCATGTATTTAGCTGGTTATCTATGCAAATAAATTAGCTTAAACAAAGGACAACCCTCTCTGAAAAATTTTAATAGCTACTAGATCTAAAATCTCTGTTACCTATCCAGGGCTCAAGTCCCTGCCTTGTCCCAGAATTCTGCTCAAGGCTCCTTCTTTACAGAGGCTTCTACCCATAAGCCTATGCAGGTCCAATGTCTCACATTCCTTCATTCCCTCTGAACACAAGCAAACAAATACATATTGATCGGTTAGTTACTTTCATGCAGGTACATTGATTTCTAACTTGTTTAATTTTCTTTTTGTATGCTTATGTCTTTTTTATGTGCATCAAGTATCCATACATCAAGCACTGGGTTGTTAGATATTCAAGAGCAGAAACAACATGTTATGCTTCTCTTCTATCTCTTCTGAAATACTAAATTGTTGTTAGTGGGCTAAAGGAGAGATTAATTCAAGGTTAGAAAATAAACCTAGTAAGAGGACTAATCAAAGAGGTGGGGAAGATGGGTCAGTTAGTAACTTCACATTGGCTTATGAAACAGGATTATATGCAAAATGGTGATGACATATGTTTTATTAAGTTGTACAAGGAAAGTGTACAAGGAAAGTGAAGATCCCAGGCCAAACCACCCCTCACACACACACCCACACACACACATACACACACACACTTTTAGAATTAAGCTCCTACTACTTTAATTTAAGCAGAAATGGTGGGATTCCATCTTTATTACTGGGACAGCTAAAATTCTCTGTAGAGATCCCAAGCATCTAGGTGTTAGAGCATGAAGGTATCCGTTGCTAGACTGTGGCTTGTGGTGTCCAGAATGTAAACAACCTTGACAACCTCTGGCAATATACTTGCATCTCCAGACTTCAGCCTGCATCGTGATGACTGTGTGACACTGGAGAAGCAGGTCTAGAGCTCTATCCAAAAATCAATGGATACAGCACTGATATATGCCCCTGCAAGCTGGTACGGGAGCCACCTTCATTCCTCGGGGTCCTTCTCTTTGAACCACGTTCTGTCTACCTGAGCCCTTGTTTATGGTGGGTCCATCCATCCCCACCTACCACCATGGCTACTGATTGCTGGCTACAGTCCCCTCTACGTACATAAGTAATAGATAGATAGATAGGATAGGATATATATGGTTCAGTTACTCGTTAGTATAAAGTTTTTCTGACAACCTCCTACCTCTACAGCTGTTACAATTTGGCATTTCATTGGTTCCCTCAGATTCTCCATTCCTTGACCAAATGTGATCTGATGCTTAACTACACACGTTTGCTCAGGTTGACATCTTTCCAGTTTTTTGGGTTTCCCTTCAAGCAGTAGGATTCATAAAAATGGAAGAAAAATTATATCTCCCTTGGAAAAAAGTATGTCTTTGAAGAAAACAACTTCCTGATTAAGTAACTGGAGTTTTCCAGAGATGGAAGTGGTTTTGTCATTGTTGCTGTTTTTAGTTTTTTTTTAAAAAGGCATTAGAATGGGGACAGATTACCTGGTTAGATACTCAGGTGGTAGAAATTAAGGCAAACAAAAGAAATCCACCATGAGCTTTCCAGGCCCAGAAACTCCTAATGGATCCAGGTCCAAGTGATACCATTTTCTATAAGGCTATTATACCTGGTCTCTGCAACACTTGGTATTTCACAGAAGCTTCTCTTCAGACATCTAGCACATCTTCTGGTACTGTAGGTTCCCCATTCTCTCCTGCTGATCTCTAGGGTACTTTCCTACCTTCTCAAAGAACCATGGCAATGAGATCACAATTGTTCTCATTTCCCCTTCTGTTGTCCATCCTCCTCAGTTACGACCAAGTTCACCCCCTCTCCACTTCAATCACCACAGCCATCACCACACCCTGGGCTTCATCATCACCAAGAATTCCATCCCCTTTAGGATCTCAGACTCTGACCTGCTTTCAGTTCTTTCACTTCTTCCCTCCTCTGAGTGACTCTATTCACAGCAACTTGGCTTGTACTCATATCCTCCTAAAGAAACTTCTCAAAGGTGATTGAATGCCTCCCTCCCAATGGCAATTATTGGTGGTGAGTCCCACCAGACTTCTTTAGAGTTGGCACATTATTTTTTTTTTAAGATTTTATTTATTTGTGTGTGTGTGAGAAAGAGAGAGAGAGAACATGCACAAGCAGGGGGAGCAGCATACAGAGGGAGAAGCAGGCGCCCCACTGAGCAAGGAGCCTGAATGCAGGACTCGATCCCAAGACCCTGGGATCATTACCTGAACCAAAAGCAGCTGCCCAACCAACTGAGCCACCCAGGTGTCCCTAAAGTTGGCACTTTCAAACAATCTGTTCTTCTCAAAAAATCTCTCCTCCCTTAGTTTCTATTACCTGGTAAGAATTCCTCTCTTCTTTCTGGCTCTTCCATCTTGGACTTCAGCACTGATTGCTCTTGGCCTGCCTCCCCCACCAGAGTTCTTTCCACTGCTCTCTTCTCTTCTAACTCCCAGAGCTATTCCCCACAGTGATCTCGAATCTACATCTCCTGCCTCCTCTCTTAGGAGAGGAGTCTGGCAAGACATGCACTTCCAATTCTCCACCTGAAAACCCAATTTGCCATGGTGCCTAGCACATAATTACTGCTTATAAGTATTTACCATATTCAATTGAGCATATATACTATATTCAATTTAGTAAATACTAAGCCTAATTATGTCCTGGATACCATGGTAAGTACAAAGATGAAAAGATACATCTTTGTGAGCTACAGAGGGAACACTTGTGGTGAGACCCTGGCTAACCAGAGAATAAAGTCCCATGGACCAAAATTTGTCCTTCGAGTCCCTTTTCAAGTTCTCAGGCAAGAATAAAGGGAAATGGGCTAAAAGTGTACCCTAAAATTCAAATTAGTCCTGGATAGACCTTATACAAGATTCCAACCCTGGAACATACTCAGACAGTCTTAAGGAAATCACATGATTCCTCCAGAGAAAATTAAGATCTACAGCAGGGGGTGGCAAACTATAGCCCACAGCCTAAATCCGACTTGCTGACTATTTTTGTAAATAAAGTTTTATTGGAACACAGCCACACATTAATTTGCATATTGCCTGTGCCTGCTTTTGTATTACAATGGTGAAGTCATTGTACAGAGACCATGTGGCTCACAAACTCCAAAATCCTTACAATCTGACCCTTTAGGAAAATCTTTGCCAACCCCACAAACTCCACTTGCCTTATTATAAATATAAGCTAGGATATTTCTTAAAATAATATATTCTAGGCCCCACACAGACCTAAGAATTAGAATTCCTGGAGGAGAGACCTGGGACTCAGGATTTTTAAGAGGCGCTACAGGTGTTCCTTAGAATCAGGTTAAGCTTGGAAAACACTTGCAGAGTGTTTAATAGCTTAATCTTTAGAATCCTAGAGCTCTGGGTTTGCATGTCAGTGCTGCCACTTCTAATTCTATTACTTTGGACAAGGTGTCTACCTCTCTGAGCCTCTGTTTTCATAGTATGAAGTGGAAAAACAAATGTGCCTTGCTCATAGATTGTAGAGAGGAGTGAATGAGCTTCTCTAGAAGATTCCTCCAAATGTGTGGCACATGGGGTCAGCTTCAGCAAGCATTTTATCACCTTCAACATCAAAATTTTCTCTTCTTCCTCATTTACTATAACCATCCATATACTTTTCCTGCTTAGCAAGGTTTTGATAGGGTTCTCTGAAAATGGTGGACTCCTTCACCTTCAAGAGTTCATGGACCCTGAGTGCTCTAGCCTTCTTTTTAAGTTTAAAAATGTTCAGCAAATAAATTTTTAAGTGATTTACAACATCTTTTATTTAAGGAGTACAAAGTACTTCACAAACAAGTGGACGTGATGGGGGAGACAGAGAAGGCAAATTGACCTACCCCAAACCACACAGCAACTTCAGGAAGAGAATATGCAATGCCCACCACCAACACACCTTTCCAAATCACCCTCATTATCACTCATTTATCACTCTCTTGAAGATAGGATACAGCCAACCTATTAACAAAAAACCTATTACAGGCCCACAAAATGCTCACAAGCCTTCTCTCCACTCACCAGTGTTAGATGTTGACGAGGTGAGGGCAGTGAGCTTACCTGAAGAGCTCCAGACTTTCAGTGTGTCACTCCCCTTCTTGGAACACTTCAGTGGACCCAAGTTGATGCTCCGAGAGATTTAAATCTCTCATGCACTTTAAATTCCACCCTCCTCCCTGAGTTCTTCACATACATCTCATCTTGTGGTATCCACTCCAGCTAGGGAGATCCACCATGGCCCAGCTGAACAAATCCTAGGCATTGCTACTACATCTTGGACTCCATGAAAAGAAGAAAAACACCCTGAATGAGAAGAATGATGGTCTCCACTGTCCTCTCTTCTAAGCACACCACAATTGGGAAATTATGTTCCATTCTGGAAAGAACATTCCCAGCGGTTGGGGGGCTGGAGTGTAGAAACACAGGTGGCTGACCAGAGGAGAAGCTCTGATTTGGTAACAGGCTAACTAGTCCCATGAGCTTACAACATGATAGCATCTTTCAGATACTGGAAGGACTGCCATAGTGAAAAAGGCTCACTCAGAATAGCTCCAGAGATCCAAATATATTTCCTGATGTTTCTGGGAATCAGACTACTGCTCCTTTTGGGGAAAAAACTCATAATAAACTGGCCTGTTCAACACTGGGATATAACTGTGTGGGGAAGTGTGTGATCTGGCTGTGATCAAGTTTGTAAAGGACATCAGAGTGGCCAGATACATATTTATTTATACATCAGATACATATTTCTGACATAGAGCAGAATTAAGTGACTTTCAGAGTAGAGCTAACTGCTTAAGAGAAGAAGTCTTTTGATCCAGACTCCAACCTTACATACAACAGGATTCAAACCTCCATGCACCACAGTTTCTTCATAACAGTGCCCATCTCCCAGTGTTAAAGTGAGGGATATGGAAAGGACTAAGAGTAGAAGCTGACATGTAGTAGGCATTTCGGGAATGTTTTTAGCATTTCATGACCATTTTCATCATCTAGTGACTACAGGAACAACCATTGTTTGTCCCTTATCCATATCAAAGCCCCAACTATTTTCAGCAGAACACAGGACAACAACCCAAGATAATTAGCTTTTTACAAATGCAGCATCCCCTTGTCCCCACTGAGGTTCTAAAGAAGGACAGTTGGGACACACAAGACAGAAGATACAGCAGATTCAGCTCTTAGACCTTTGAAGAGAGAGAGGAAAAGATTCCCAGCCCCTCTCTTCTCATGGCTTCTGGCCGTGGGTGACATTTCAAGAAGCAGCTTCTAGAAACACAGCGGTCACAAATCAGCCAAATAGAAAGCAAACAAACCATGAAAACAAGTTCTAAACTGCACCCAGAATGTGGACAGCACTCAAAAGCACTTGGAAAGCTGTAATGAAAATTAACTGGGGCTGTGGTCCAGGAGCTGATAGAAATTAGACTGAGCTCTATAGAAATCAGACCATGGGGTAAAGGGGAATCTCAATAAAATTCTCTAAGATTTGTCTCTAACGTGGCAGCAGTCACCCACGTGGTCCATGGAGTTATGGCAGTTGCTTGAGTTATCTCTGGAATGCACAGATCTGCTCATACCCCTCCCCTTCTTTAAAACCCCAGGGGCTCTCTACTGCTCACACTACCAAGGCTAATCTCCCACAGAGCTTTCAAAGTCTTTCATAGTTCGACCCTGTCCCACCCATCTTATTCTCACCCCCCCACCTTCCCAGACTCCCGGCAGCCACAGGAAGTGTCTACCATTTCTGGAAAACAAACAGGATCTTTACATCCCCACACTCCCTCCCCTTTATCTGCGACAAACCCTGCCCGACCTAAAGACCCAGCCTGCCCTAGTCCCCTCAGGGAGGCCGTCGTCCTCCCTCCTTTTACACTTTTTAACATCTCTAATACTCATTAAGCATGATAATATGATGATTTCTTTGCCATGTCCATCTCATCTATCAGATTGAGTTTCGTGAGAAAAGAAATTACGACTTATTTTTCTGCAGATCCCTAACATTTAGATCATTTCTGACAGACAGTAAGCTGTCAATATTTTTTTGTTTAATTAATAAAGGAATGAAGGAACAAGGAGTCTAAACAGAGCCAGGATCCTATTAGCAAAGCCTACTGAACCCCTGAATCAGTTCAGAACCTATAGCTTCTTTCTGACTCAATTTCATCTAAACCACGTCTGGCATCCCATGCATATTTTTAGGGGTACTTTCATAAAAGAAGCCTACCTCACTCCTTTCAAATCAGTAATCTTCTCCCAACCCCTCCAGCTACCTTCCTACTTCTATAAGGAACCAGGATTCTCCTCTCCAGCTCTGTAGAGCAGACACTGTTTTTGCCTGAAGCGAAAGGGTTTCAGTCCCTTTTGTTCATATTTATTTGTGTTTGTCCTGTCTCCTTCATTACATTTTAAGTCTGTACCTATAAGTGTTGACTTCTTTTGTAATTCACCCCAGTGTACAAGAGATCCATGGATGACTGACTGCCGTATTAGTGAATAATGTTTGATAATTTTATTGAAATTCCTTTTGACTCACGCTCTGATTTCTTTAGGGTTTAGCCTAATTTCTTTCGGCTCCTGGTCTGCTGGCCCATGTTGATTTGCATTATGACTGTATTAATGCTTTTGAATGCTATCCATGTGCTAGATGCTGTTTAGAACTAAATAAAATGTCTTGCCCTAGTGATTTGTTTGCTTTCAACTTGGCAGATTTGTGTGACCCCTGTGTTTCTAGGAGCTGAAATTGTCAAGACTCTTTTAATGCACCTCTTTGTTCGGGCAGCCGCACGCCTGGTGGCTCTGAGAATAGCTGTCGTTTGGAGAATAGCATTTGTAGACACAACTGCGGCTGAAAAGGGAAACTCTATACATGGGCTATTTCACTGGGAACAAGGCAGCAAAAAGAGCAACTATTGTTCTCTCTTAAAAGACATAAGCGAAGCCTAGTGTATTAATTTGATCCGGAACATGATGCAGCATTTTGCTCTAAACCTGGACATGATTGTATCTATATTGTCCCCGTCGGTACAGTTCTGATCCCAATCAGTGTATGTGAGCACCCCCCAAGGCACCCAGGATAGAAAGGATCTGGCCCCTGCTTCAGTGAAGTTTCAAGACGGCTTTGAGCAAACAGCGCGAGTCACAGTGGGAAAGTCCTCAGGTCCCAGTTCCGCTCCC
>RCUC01050644.1:0-10375 GCA_003697995.1 Taxidea taxus jeffersonii | reverse complement strand
ATTTAAAAGTTTGCCTTATATGGTCTTACCCCATTAAGCTTCTGGTTTGCACATGAGTGGACACGGGTGCAGATATAGGGCATCTGGTGTCTCAACATCAGCAGGGAAGATCTAGAGGAGTGTGCAGTTTTCACCTCAAGCAAGGCACTCTCAGCTTGTATCTGCATATAAGTCAGAGACCACACACAGCTGGTGAAGCCAGCAGTGGCTGCAACAAAAGAGATAGGCTAAAAGAACTTGAAGTGGTAGATGGTAATTTTCTGATATGTACACTAAGGCACGCATAAGCCTTCTCTTGCTGTTAGCATATTTGGAGCAGTTTTTGAGTATGATTGCAAGTACACTAAATTCGAAATCCCCTAATACATGAGAAACTAAAATCTAAAGACTGCTTATAGCACAGTAACTTCTTATTTACCCTAATTGCCAAATCAAAACAATGAAACCAGTTAGAACAAGCCCGAGTCATTACATAACTGACCTGCTGCTTGCTTATGTGCTGAGAGATAGGGAACCTCACCTACAGTGACAGATGTCAGGAAGGTTTATGCTGTGGGCAGCCATGCGAACAGGTCCCTTGGTGGGAACTTGATATCTTTCTAAATTTCCAGCCCAGGAATCATTTCGCCTAATTTTTTTTTTTTGCACAACCACCCTTTCATATATCCTAAATATACTTCAATTAACTTTTCCCTGGGTGGTGTCTGTCCTCCAGGCAACTTTTCCCTAGACGGTCTCTGTCTTTCCCTCAACTATCCCTGAAAGCTCCATCATTTCGCAGGACAACATAGTTCCTCACCTACAAAACAGCTATTAACATTTCCTTCTTCCTTTCAACTTTGGACAAGATTCTGCTGAGATATTTTTCATGCAATTTTGACTTACATTTACTTTCTTTTAATAATTTTTCATAAGTCAAACCAGACATACCACATGGTTCATGATCTAACCAGATAAGGACATTTATGAACCCTAAAATATATTTAGAAAAGGCAAGTTAATATCCTGCTTGATTTTACTTTTGCATATTGCAACATTTGTGTTGAAAATTGCTCTTGTCTCATTCACTATCTAGAATTTCTTCACCTCATTAAATTTATACACTTTATAAAACCCACTACCAAACTTTGACTTTCCCAGCTACCTATCTTCATTTCTCTCTACATATGTTGAAGAGGCTAATTTTTAAAATGTAATTAATTTTGCTACACTCATATGGAATTTCTACACTGTCTCTCACCTGCTGCAATTCTGAACTCCATATTAAACAACTTACTTACAGGTTTTAATAAACTGTGTTCTTATAATTTTACTTATGACCATGTTCTTAGCTACATCTTTCTTGTATTGTTAGCTCACTCAGATTTCTTTCTTCTATGTCTCTACCACCTTTCCGGGGCCAGTACTGTGATTTCTCTTCTACCTAGTATAGCTTCTGGCTCTTCATTCCACAGTGGAATTAATTTCCTTCTGACTACCGTGGCGATGTATGTTAGTTCTTATTAATATAATTTATACCAATTTATAACTGGTACTGTTCAAATTACTGTAAGGGTATTACCTTCAAAACAATTCTGAAGGTTAAGAGTTATTTTTGGTCACATTTTGCTGATGAGGAAATAGATTGTTTACACCATTAATAAGTGACAGATGTAGGATACTGACCTAAGTATCCCTCCAGGCTGTTCATAATCTCCATAGACTTTAAATCATAATGACCAATATAGAAAAGGGTGGAATTAAACCCAGTAGGGACAGCAGAGCATTTAGACATGGAAACTGACCACATGGGCAGAGGAATGAAATCTTATCAAGGGCAAGAAGTCTGGTTCTCACTGACCCACAATCTTGCAAAGTAAACCTAGTCCAGGAAAAGGCTGATATCCACTGATAAATAAATCTTGTAGCAGGAATCCATTTTATAAATGCAGCCATAACTATATAAAAAACAAATATTTTATAATTCACGAAGGTTGAAAGGTATTTACATAGAGAATGTATGGAAGAGAGAAATGATATTGTTTTTTATACCATATTAATGGTTATCATGGTGTCTGAAGAATTACAGCTATGGCTTCCCAAACAGTGGCTTTGGGAGTGGAGGGCCAGGGTTACACAATTTAATGTGTAAAATGTAGCAGGTAGTAATAATGGTCTTCCTAGGGAAGAGTGTGCCCAAGGGGACCAAGACAGAGACAACTGTGATGGTAACACAGGGGTACTAATGGAGTGACCGTGAAGATTTGTGGACATGGCAAAAAGTCTTGTTTTTTTCTAAGTCATTTTATCCTGGGGCAACAAAATTATTGATCATTAAGTATATCCTTAAAAATATTCTCATTATAAAAAAAGAAGTAGCATTCAATTTCTGTTTATATTTTGTTTACTCTTACTGAAACCTGAAACCTAAATGACCTTCAGTTTTTCTAAGAAAACTGTTCAAGTGACTGCATGTACAGGGTTCCAAATAATACAGGACAGTAATGTCTGTGTCATTTCTTCACTCCTCTCTCAGAAAAATTCTTTTGAACTTCATTCTATCTCAGCCTCCAGATTCCCTACATAAGGACATTATTTATTATTTTCCTGCCATAAAATAAAGGCTCCCCCAGAAGGTTTTCAATATAAAACCATAGCTATTTTCAGGAAATTGCAAGTAAAAGACTTTAAATGGGTTTCCTAACCATTAAGGCATTCATTATGAAGCTTGCTAAAAGGAGAGGGGTGGGGAACTCCCTCAAGTCTGCATACTTCCTAGAAACAAAAATCCTAAATCATTTTTGCATGGCTTGACAGGAAAATGCCAATACTATTGAAAAAGATAAGTCTTCTAAGGTTGTTACAAATTCTTTCATTTTAAACAGAAAGAATTTCACTGCACTTTTGGAAATCACCAAAACCAACACTTGCTCACGAAGATGAAAACTGATGCTTATAATTGTGTATTCAGATGATGCCATTTACCATGCCATTGATCATTGTTCAATGCATGCACACTCTATTTTAAAGTTCAATTTTAGAGGTAGAGACTTTTCAGCATACCAAGTTTTTATGGCTTGTTTTGATTGATTACTTTATTTCTCATCTAATACATGTTGGCTACTAGTATGATTTCTATCTTTCTATCAAAGTATATGACATACTGAATTTTACTTTCATTGGCCTAATAATTAGATGTGTCCCTGTCTTCCCTGGCCAAAACAACAGTAACAAGGAAAATAATACTTTGACTGTCTTTAGGGTTGTAGTGTTTAATGTGGTGACAGAATGCCTTTCAATTTGAAATTCCATGATTTAGTGTGGGGCTTCAGCTCAAGTGGAGGTACTGAAAGTTATTTGTTGGAATCACTTAGATAGTCTTTGCAAACCACAAATGCTAGTTCTCTCCTTTCTGGTCCCCCTTTAGAGAATTCCCTTTGTAGAGAACTATAATTAATATGCCTTTAGGAGTATTAAATTAGAAATAAGTGCTAGCAACTCATCAGTATGAAAACAGGAAAGTGACTTCCACCATTTTCCCAAAGTCAAAGTAAGTTTTGAATATTTTGTTTTTAGTCCAAATGGTTAAAAATGATTCTTCATGTAGAACTTCACTCTGTCCTCCCTGTATAAGAGAATAACATTCATTGACTTCCCCCAGATTGCCTAGATTAATTAATGATGGGGACTGAGCAATAATCTATGTTGGTATGGTGACAAACCAGCAATTACAGGAGAGCTGCTCTTTTCCCATTATTTTGTTGTTGTTGATGATGGAGCAGTTACTGTATACCTATCTATCATCTATCTATATTATATATACGCTTATATATAATATATGTTATATATATGTGTGTATGTGTATATATATATGTGTATACATATATATATTAAATTTATGTATAACCTAAGGATTTATCCTGGCCTTCAATTGTAAAACTAAGAGGTATGATTAAATTTGGACCCTTTACCTGTAATTATGGAGATCTCATTCTTTAAAAAAGTCATTTTTTGTTTGCTTTGTTTTGCTTTTATTTCAATCATGCTGGACAATCAGCTTGACAGTTTGCTTAAGGATTTATCATGATATTCTGTGAAATCTGTTTAAGTTTTTTTTAATCTTTAAATATTTGACAGCCTAAGAAAACTTATTGATGATATAAATTACAAAACTTTATTCTAATACATATTTTATTCTAATACAAAATTTATTCTAATACATATATATACATGCATATGGTGTATATATATATACATATATATATATACACACATACATATATATATCAGACTCTAGCCATCTGAAGATCAACATAGGAATGGTGTTATGGGCTGAATGTTTGTGTTCCCTCAAAATTCATATGCAGAAACCATGATTCCCAATATGATGGTATGGGGGTGTGCAACATTTAGGAGGTAGGTTTAGATTAGGCTATAAGGGTAGTACATATATGAAAGAATTAGTGCCCTTATAAGAAAAGAAAGAGGCCAGGTACATATGCATGTACCAAGGAAAAGCTATAAGAACACACAGTGAGATGGTAGCCATCTGCAAGCCAGGAAGAGGGCCCTCATTAAGAACCAAATCTGTTAGCACTTTGAACTTGGACATCTCAGCCTCCAGAATTGTGATAAATAATTTTTTAAAGCCACCTAATCTGGGAAGGAATTAAAATACTGGAATAGCAGGAGGACCTTATGCTTGCCTCATACCTCAAACACAGCTAGATAGATATCAAAACATTCTGAAGACCCAGGAAATCATTCTGAGGATTGAGAGAAAAAACTGCACAACTTGAGGGAGAAAAGAGACCACACTGTGGAAGGTAGTGAATGCAGAGGCGTCATTTGGGGGAGAAAAGAATCACTGGTGCTGTGGAGGAGAGGGAGCCTTGGTGAGGGAGAGAGAAAGGAAAGAGAGAGAGAGTGTGTGTGTGTGAACAGAGAGCATGGCTTGAACAAGAAAAATACTTCTCCAAAACTATTGACAGGGCAGAAAGAGATTGGCTGACAATGACAGATTTTTACAAACAGTGGAGCTCAAAGCCTGAAGTTTTAGAAATCCAAGCCTGTGCTGAGGTGGAGCCCACTGGGTGTAGTGGTGCTCCTGCGGTGAAGGAGAGCAGAAGCCTGGGAGAGGACAGCATGATCTAAGGATGCCCAGGCTCACAATGGAAGAGACAATTCCCCTTCTTGGAGCATCTGGGAGAGGTGGCACTCCCTCTCTGGGGACAAAAGAGCTGGCAAGCATTGTTGCGCTGCCTGTCCAGTTCATTAGCATAGGAACAGAGATGTCTGCTGGGGATGACTAACCTGGACTCAGGCCTTTTGCTATGCTTATCATAAAATCCAAGCACCTGCACATTTGTATGACTGCCTTTTTGGGACAAACTGGGTCCATGCTGTGCTGGGTCCCTATAACTTGATGTTTTGAAACCTATCCAGCATACCTGAAATAAAGCATGAGAGCACTGTGCCACTGGGTGGGCACATGGCTTGAACATCTAAAGGTAGGGACCTGAGGGATGCCTGCAAAACAGGAGAAGAGATTGTTCCCTCTTCTGTGAGGACTTCCTGAGCAGTGGCTAGTGCAAACTTCCCTCTCCAAGGACAAGAGAGCTGTCTGACTCCATTATTCCCACTGCTCATCAGCACAGATGGACTTCAGTGAGAAGCCCAGTACACACAGTGGAGGCCTGAGCCATCTACACAAATCTCCACCCACCTGTGCTCGGCAGGTGCCATTTTATAAGAGCAAGTGTACTTGAGAGTCAGAGCAGCACCAGGACCCCTTCCCTGAAGATGGGCAAAACCCTCCACACTCACCAAGTTTACTAAATCTAAAGTCCTCCAGAGATTCAGCTCTAGGGAAAATAGGGTCTAGCTTCTTTTAATAAGCAGACTAAAACACACCTAGTTAAAATTCTCCACACATTGGCCAAGGTCTCCCCACGGAGGCAAGGAGAAACAGCAGAGCACTACCCTGAGGGAAAGAGCAGCCATAATAACAGTAGACTGCACACAGCTGACACCAGAAACACTTCCTGGAGAATCAGGTGCTGGACACTATATAACTTCTTCTTAATATAGCCATTACTCTCAGGAGCAGAAAACATAACAACGCTTTCTTAACACACAAAAACAGAGACCTAAACAAAATGTCAAGACAGAACAATTCATCCCAAAAGAAAGAGCAAGAAGATGTTACAGACAGAGATCTAATCAAAACAGATATAAGAAATATGCCTGAAGCAGATTTTAAAGCAACAATTATAAGGATACTAGCTGGGCTTGAGAAAAGCATGTAAGACACCAGGGAATTCCTTAATGCAGAGATAAAAGACTAAAAACTAGTCAGGCCCATATTAAAAAAAAATTCTATAACCAAGTTGCAAAAATGACTGGATATAATAACCACAAGAATGGAAGAAACAGAGGAACAAATAAGTGATACAGAAGACAAAATTATGGAAAATAATGAAGCTGAAAGAAGAGGGGAAGGAAAATATTGCATCATGAATGTAGACTTAGAGAATTCAGTGACTTCATAAGCTATAATAACATTTGTATCATAGGAGTCCCAGAATAGGAAGAGAGGGAAAGAGGGGCAGAAAGATTATTTTTTTAACAAATTATACCAGAAAACTTCCCTAATTTGGGGAAGGAAACAGATAACCAAATCCAGAAGGCACAAAGAATGCCCATCAAAATCAACAAAAGCAGGCCAACACCAAAACATATAGTAAAAATTGCAAAATACAGTGATAAGGAAAGAGTCCTGAAAGCATCAAGGGGAAAAAAATCCCTAACATACAAGGGAAGATAAATAAAGTTCTCAAAAGGTCTCTCTGCAGAAACTTGGCAGACCAGAAGAATGTGGCATGATATATCCAATGTGTTGAATAGGAAAAATATGCAACCAAGAATACTTTATCCAGGAAGTCTGCCATTTAGAATAGGAGGAGAGATAAAGAATTTCTCAGACAAACAAAAGCTAAAGAGTTTGTGACCACTAAGCCAGTCCTGAGAGAAATATTAAAGGGGATTCTGAGTGGAAAACAAACAAACAAAACAAAACAAACAAACAAAAAGCAACAAAGACTAGAAAGGATCAGAGAAAATATCCAGAAACAATAACTTAACAGGTAATACAATGGTACTAAATTCACATCTTTCAATAATCACTCTGAATGTAAATGGACTACATACTCCAATCAAAAGACAGAGGGTATCAGGATGGATTAAAAAAGAGACTCATCTGGGACGCCTGGGTGGCTCAGTTGGTTAAGCGGCTGCCTTCAGCTCAGGTCATGATCCCAGCGTCCTGGGATCGAGTCCCACATCGGGCTCCTTGCTCGGCAGGGAGCTTGCTTCTCCCTCTGCCTCTGCCTGCCTGTCTGCCTGTGCTCTCTCTCTCTCTTTCTAAGAAATAAATAAATAAAATCTTAAAAAAAAAAAAAAAAGAGACTCATCTATATGCTGCCTACAAGAGACTCATTTTAGAGTTAAAGATACCTGTAGATTGAAAGTGAGGGGTAGAGAAACATTTATCATGCTAATGGACATCAAAGGGAGATAGAGTAGCAATATTTATATCAGACAAACCAGATTTTAAACCAAAGACTGTAACAAGAGATGAAGAAGGGCACTATATCATAATAAAGGGGACTATCCAACAAGAAGATCTAACAATTATAAATATGTATGCCCCTAACTTGGGAGCACCAGAATATATAAATCAATTAATAACAAACATAAAGGAACCCATTGATAATAATACAATAATATTAGGGAACTTAAATGCCTCACATATAGCAATAGAGATATCATCTAAGCAGAAAATCAACAATGAACCAATGGCTTTGAATGATACATAGGACCAGATGAACTTACCAGATAATATTCAGAACATTGCATCCTGAAGCAGCAGAATACACATTCTTTGCAAGTGCACATGGAACATTCTCCAGAAGAATAGATCACAAATAGGGTCACAAATCAGACCTCAATGAGTACACAAGTGAGCTCATAATAAGCATATTTTTAGACCACAATGCTATGAAACTAAAAGTCAATCATAAGAAAAAAATTGGAAAGACCACAAATACATGGAGGTTAAAGATCATCCTGCTAAAGGATGAATGGGTAAACTAGGAAATCAAAGAAGAAATTAAAAAAAATACAGAAAAAAATAAAAATGAAAACATGACAGTCCAAAAGCTTTGGGATACAGAAAAAGTGGTCCCAAGAGGGAAGTATTTAACAATACAGGACTATCTCAAGAAGCAAGAAAATTTACAAATATGCAACCTAACCTTATACCTAAAGGAGCTAGAAAAGGAACAGCAAATAAAGCCTAATGCCAGCAAAAGAAAGGAAAATTTGAATAGAAATAAATGATATAGAAACAAACAAAAAATCCAATGGAATACATCACTGAAACTAGGAACAATTTCTCTGAAAGTTTAATAAAATTGACAGATGCCTAGGCAGACTTATCAAAAAGAAAATAGAAAGGACCCAAATAAATAAAACAATGAAGGAAAGAGGAGAGATCACAATCAATACTGCAGAAATACAAACAATTATAAGAGAATATTATGAAACATTATATGCTAAAGAATTGGGCAATCTGGAAGAAATGGATAAATTCCTAGAATCATATAAACCACCAAAACTGAAGCAGGAAGAGATAGAAAATTTGAACAGACTGATAACAAGCAAAGAAATTGAACCAGTAATCAAAAATCTCTCAACATATAAAAGTCCAGGGCCAGATGAATTCCTAAGGGAATTTTAGCAAACATTTAAAGAGTTAATAATTATTCTTCTCAAAATGTTCTAAAAATAGGAATGGAAGGAAAACTTCCAAACTCATTCTACAGAGCCTACATTACCTTGATTCCAAAACTAGACAAAGACATCACTAAAAAGGAGATGTACAGGCCAATATCCTTGATGAATATGGATGCAAAAATTCTCAACAAGATACTAGCAAATTGAATTCAACAATACATTAAAAAAATTATTCACCAGATCAAGTGGGATTTATTCCTGGGCTGCAAATGTGGTTCAATATTAGCAAATCAATCAACGTGATATACCACATTGATAAGGGAAAAGATAGGAGACATATGATCTTTTCAATAGATGCAGAAAATGGATTTCACAAAGTACAGCATCCATTCTTGATAAAAGCCCTCAACAAAGTAGGACTAGAGAGTTCATACCTCACATCATAAAGCCCATATATGAAAGACCGACAGTATCATCCTCAAAGCTTTTCCTCTATGGTTAGGAACCAGACAGGGATGTCCAACCTCACCATTCCTATATAACATAGTACTGGAAGTCCTAATCACAGCAATCAGACAACAAAAATAAAATATGCATCAAAATTTCCAAGGAAGAAATCAAACTAGTGCTATTTTCTGACGACGTGATACTTTACGTAGAGTACCTGAAAAACTCTACCAAAAATTACTAGAACAGATACATGAAAATTGAACAAAGTCATAGGATACAAAATCAACACACAGAAGTCTGTTACATTTCAATACACCAATCATGAAGCAGTAGGAAGAGAAATCAAGGACTTGATCCCACTTACAATTGCACCAAAAGCCATAAGATACCTATTAATAAACCTAACCAAAGAGGCAAAATATCTGCACTCTGAAAATAGGACACTTATGAAAGAAATTGAAGAGGAAACAAAGAAATGGAAAAGCATTCCATGCTTATGAATTGGAAGAACAAATATTGTTAAAATGTCTATACTATCCAAAGCAAGCTACACATTTAATGCAATTCCTATGAAAATACCACCAGCATTTTTCAAAGAGCTAGAACAAACCATCTTAAAAATGTGTATGGAACCACAAAAGATCTTGATTAGCCAAAGCAGTCTTGAAATGAAAAAGCAAAAATGTAGACATCACAATTCTGGACTGTAGGTATATTACAAAGCTGTGGTAATCAAGACAGTATGGCACTGGCACAAAAACAGACACATAGATCAGGAACAGAATTGATAACCCAGAAATGTACCCACAACTATCTGATCAACTAATCTTTGACAACATAGGAAAGAATATACAATGGAAAAAAGACAGCATCTGTAACAAATCATGTTGGGAAAGCTGGACAGCAGCATGCAGAAGAATGAAACTTGACCACTTTCTTACACCACACACAAAAATGAATTCAAAATGGATGAAAGGCCTAAATGTAAAACAGGAAACTATCCAAATCCTAGAGGAGTACACGGGCAGCAATCTCTTTGATCTCAGTCATAACGACCTCTTACTAGACACATCTCTGGAGGTAAGAGAAACAGAAGTAAAAATGAACTATTGGGACTTCATCAAGGTAAAATTCTTCTGCACAGAGAAAG
>RCUC01050634.1:0-14308 GCA_003697995.1 Taxidea taxus jeffersonii | reverse complement strand
TTTTTTTTTTTTTAGCAGTTTCTGGTATATACCAAGAGCTATGAAAGGTTTGAGAGTTCATCCTACTTGTGAGCTTGTAAGTCACCCTACCGCCCTTTTAATAATGTTGACAGATGGCACAAGACTCTGGTCAGGGGCAAAGGATGAAGGACTTTATTGCTTGCATCACTAGCAATGGCTGGAGTGTCAACATTTGTGCCAGGTCCCTGAGCCCACTTCTCACGGAGCCAGGCAAAGACAACAACCCCCATGTACAGCAGGTTGTATGGTAGGAGTGGAGCCCTGAGCTTGGGGAGCCAAATATTTTATCATGGGCAGTAAATAATGCTCTTTGCTTCTGTGGGAGACACTATCTCTATCTTCCAAGGCTCTTTGCTAAGCAACAGCTCCAGAAAAGATCATCTGGAACAAAGAGTTGGGACCCCTGCGTATGGGAGGTAAGGAAATGTAAGAGACCCCTGGGAATTGTCTCCCAAGAGCATGTGGTAAGAACTACTGTTACTATAAATAGACTACTACAGAAAATGGACCCATACAACATAACTTCATTTCTTCCAGTGACTCTGAGATGGATAGAAATTAAAACAAAGCAAGCCAAGACAGAGACTAAAGAAAAGTTATGAAGACTAATGGCAAGTCATGGTGTATGAGTTAACATTCAGTGACTAGACTACCAAATGCTTTCAACAAATGGGTTTCTGGGGGGAAAAACTGCTGTCAGCAATTGATTGTGATCTTGGGCAAATGAGTTTGCAATTTCATGCTGAATAATCTATCATTCCATATCTTGGAAACTCAGGCACTCAATCTTTTTTGACAGGCAGCATGTAGAGTCTATTGCCAGGAAGGAAGGCGGTTGTCAAATTCCTAATTTTTCTCTGTGAAAAATTAACATTTAACTCAAACATAAGATCTGGAGGAACACATAAGACCTTAATTACATAGCACAATCCATGATTTGTGCTAATTAATAAGCTGATGAAAAATTCATTGGAACTCAGAGAAGAATCAAGGGAAAAAATTGGCCAGTGTGAACACTGAGTTTCTATAAAATGTTTAAGTCTTTCCAAATGGGCAGCCACGGTCTGTCATAATTATAATTTAATCATTCCCATGATTGTTTCATTTCATAAGATTTTAGTTACACATCAAAATCTGTGCAGAGAGACTCTTTCTTCAAACTTTGTGATTTCTAACGGTTCTATTATACGAGCCTGTTAAGAGATTTTTGAAGAAGGCCAGCTCAGCTACCTGAAATACGAATTTTTTAAAAGATGTGAGGGAAGATGTCTGTTTGAATCCTGGCTTTGCCATTCACTAGCTGTGACCTCCAACAAGTTCTTTGAGCTCTTTGAGCCTGTTCCCCCCATGCAAATGGAGATGATAATGATGCATGAGGTTGTGGTGAAGGTGAATGGTGATTGCTGTGAATTAATCATTTGCCTCCTCCCCTCCAGAATCGTAACCAAACCACATCAGGAACCAGATGGAGATTGAAATGCAGCAACTGGCTTGTTATCAGTACAGCTGGACTCGTTAATAAGATGGCACTTGGGCAGAAATGGGGCTCCCTCCCTCCACCCTCTGCACCCCAGGACCTGGCTCTAGGTGATACCAGGCAGTCCCAGGGAGGAGGCCAGGCTGACCCACATCCTTTGGGGAGCAGGAAAGAGAACAGCCAGTGGGAGGCCCGCTGTTTTCTGTCCTTTGTGTAGTATGTTCTGGCTTCTTAAACACTGGTGGATGCATTCAATTACATCCACTTACTCATTTATCCCGCAAGTAGTTATAGCAGGCATATGACTTGTCAAGGGTACTTGCAAACAATTTGCAAATGAAATAATGAGCCAGGCTTTGGTGCCTGCCCTCATGCCGCTTATAATCTTACCTGCAGAGGGACGGGGATCAAACCAGTGCAGCTTTTCTCCAGGCATCAGGAGTGGAGACTGCACAAGAAAAATATTTGTAAAACATTTACCAGAAGCACCTGGCCCATACTAAGCACTCTGAACTCTTGGTGGCTACTAAATTCACTGTCACTACTACTATTAGGAACCAGCTTTGTGATTCTGCATATCACCATACCACTTGGTCTATTAATAATTCTTCCTTAAAATCAGCTTCCCCGAGCAAGTGTCTATGAAATGACAAGTAGGAAAGTCTAGTTATGTTTCTGTAATACGCATGAAAATAAAATGTGCAATTGTTCAGAGAAAATCTGATCATCTGAAGACCTGCCACAATCATTTCCTCTCCCAGCACACCCGGAGAAAGGCTGTTAAATTCTCCTTCCATCCACCTGCGGAAGTTAAACTGCATGAAGGCAGGCATCAAAGCCTGGCTTATTTTGAAGTGTTGTAATTCGTTTGCAAGTACCCTGGACAAGCAGTACTCCCTCACTAATTGTTTGTGGGGAATGAATGAAGGGATGTAAATTGAATGCATCAGCCGGTGTTCAGGAAGCCAGAACATTCTAGGTGAAGGACAGAAAATAAGAGGCAAATTAAAAATTGCATCGAGCTGCCTTCTGCTTCTCCCAGCCTCTGCCTCTCAGATAACTGACCTGCCCTGCCCTCCCCATTTTCTTTCTCCCTTTAAAAAACAAAACAAAAAACAAAACAAAAAAAAAACTTCCTGGCTTATTTGACAGCAAGTTGGATGGGCTTTGGGATGGAATCAGTCTTGCAGTTGTAATGAATCAGAAACTGGGCACAAAAATCAGATCTCAGCAACAGCAGAATCCTCACTGCTCTCGTCCCTTAGGCTTGAACAGATTAGAGGCTAATAATTTATGTTGAAATCCCACGAAGCCGTCCACAAAGTGCTATTGCCGGTCCCCATCTTTTGACTGACGGATATGAAAATAGGGACTGATTTGAAAAACCTAAGGCTATTTGGCTCAAGCAGCATTAATCTCTCCATTAGGAACTAAGAAATGAGAGGGTGGGGAGGCCCCAGACAACCACAAAGAAACAGATGTGGAAGGCCACGCCTTTTTCCAAATAGGAAACTCACACCCGCTCTTCCAGCTTGAGTTAGCTCTCCGAGCCCCCAGGACCTCAAATTGGCAGCAATAATTTTTTTCCATGCTAGTTAAAATGCCCTTAAGCTACAGTCATTAGATTTGCTGGACAGCGGCATCATTCTGATGTTATCGGCTCTGTCTTCCTGTTTTCATGAATAATGTATAAGAAGGAGCTGTTAGAAATGGATTCTTCCATGGCTGACGGTATCGCCACCAGACAGGTCCCTGAATCCTCGGTCATTTTATCTGCAGCAGGAACAGATCTCCCTCCTCGGCACGCTACCCCCCGGGGCTGCCTGCCATGCTTGGAGAGCCTTCCGAAGGCTCCCTATCTCCCCCTCTAATCTCAATAGTATGGAAACAGGCCGCAAGGAGACAAGAAGAGGTGCCCAGCACCTTCCTTCCTTTTCATTTTTGCTGCATGTCAGAGGAGTGGTGCAGGGGCTACTGATGGCCAAATTCATGAGTTTGATTCTCAGTCCTGCCCGCTGTGGGCCATCCCACCTTGCTCCATCTGTATCCAGGTACCTGTGGAGAAAGCGCTTCTCCATGGGCAAGGGTGAGGGCTGGGAAGGATAACCTCTTTGCCTTTTCTTTTGTTTTCTTCTCTGTTTCTCTGTGCTTGCATCTATCATATCTTTACAAAGAAAAGGCACATCTTTCATTCAACCTATTTCATTCAACCTATTTTTATTATCTGTGAGGCTTCTAGTGAAGGAGGCATGCAGTAATCAAGGATTCTAGAAATGAATAGAAAATGTGTACAAAGAAGAGCATCCATTGTGGGTGTATAATAGGGGGAAGCAGCCAAGTCAGGGAAGGCAGTGAAAGGAAGTGAGACTGAGCTAAGAGCTGAAAGACAGGGATGTCATCCAGGCAGCAAGAACAACATGTGCAAAGTCCCTGTGGCAGGAGGGGGGCAGGGCACCCATCAGAGGAAGCAGAGCATGACCAGGGGCCGCAGGATAGTTTGTAAGTAAGAGCCAGCACTTCTCTGCTCCCCTTTGACATCTTATCCACTCATTCACTTTCTCCTTCCTGACAGTCTCTGCTTCCCTTAGAGTCCAAGAATTGCTCAGTCCTCGCTCTCCTCCCCCTTCCTGGCCATCTCTGCATATCCAGATTCATCCACTATTGCCTCTTAAACTGCAGGCATTAACTTAGAACTTCCTGACGCTCCTGTCCCCTGGTGCCAGGTGCAGTGCCTGTCAGTTAGAAGGATCCCAAAGAATGCAATGACCATTTATTGTTCTGAGCTCCAACTGAGAATGGAAAGCATTCTGAATACCCAACATTGGAGTGGGTAGACGGTCTCATCCACACACTAGAGGGTCACACAGTCATTAAAAATGATGTTTTAGATAAACAGATGATCTTGTACATTTCTCATGATATAACAGGAACTTAAAAGCAGAATGTAAAATTCGTCCTAAAGTGTAATCTCAATTTATATGGAAAAGAAGACCAGAAACAAATCCATCAATGTATTGAGAGGATATCTTTGTAGTTAGAATTATTTGTGGTTTTATTATTTTATTTTTTTAAAGATTTTATTTATTTATTTGACAGAGAGCGAGAGAGGGAACACAAGCAGGGGGAATGGGAGAGGGAGAAGCAGACTTCCCACTGAGCAGAGAACCTGACACGGGGCTTGATCCCAGGACTCAGGGATCATGACCTGAGCCAAAGACAGGTACTTAACGACTGAGCCCCCCGAGGGGCCACTACTTGTGGTTTTAATTTCCTTTTTTACACTGCTCCACCTTCCCCTTCAATGGGTTAACTAATTTAACTCATAAATCATTTATCAAATTAGTTAATTTAATTGAACTAATACTGAAGCACTTATTACATGCCAGGCATCGCTACCAATTCAGTGATGGACAACACACACACATGTCTGTCGTAAAGAATTGCTTTTATAAATTAAAAAAAAGTTTTTTTAGAAGCAAGGTGACTTAAAAATATCACTCTGAGAAAACCACTCA
Organism: Taxidea taxus jeffersonii; assembly: GCA_003697995.1. Lineage (NCBI taxonomy): Eukaryota > Metazoa > Chordata > Mammalia > Carnivora > Mustelidae > Taxidea > Taxidea taxus. The sequence continues at coordinate 9,295 of RCUC01050634.1, read as the reverse complement.
AAAGTGCTTCCTCCCGTGGATGTCCGTGGGGAAACCATCCAGTAGCCTGTTGATGTGACCAGCTAAGTGTGCCAAGGGCTGAACCTTGATGACTGTCCATTTGTCATTTGTGCCTGAGGCAAGATGCTGGGAACAAGGACTTCCTCCTGTCAGCACCTATTACTCTGGAGTGGAAAACTCTGTACCACCGCCTTATAAAATTTAGTCCCCTCTCCCCAGATACTTGCAGTCACTTCATTCCAGCCCTCCCATGGGAGACCTTTCCAGGGATTTTGTTCCATTGTCATCAGGCCTCGAAGATTCAAGAAGCCTCCTCCCACGTCTGAAGCGTAGCAGCCCTATCTGTTGTTCCTAACCATGCCCAAAGCGGGGGCTTGTGATCAGACCACAGCAAAAGCACCAGCCAGAATGAACAAGAAGCCAGTAGGAGCCCGAGAGTCTCCCGTAAACTGAGAAAATGTTTTCAGTAGAAGGGAGATAACAGGCAGATGAGATATGGGAGATGGACAGAGACTTTCCTGAACCACTGCGGAGTTCTTCAGGGGTGAGGAGTTCTCTAATAAAAGCCCAGCACATGTATGAACTGGTAAACTATCAAGTTCCGTATTTCTCTTCAAGTGGGATAGAATTTCTCTCTCCTGTGGTTCTCTTCCTCTTCTTCTGACCCAGCTGTCTTGTCTCTTCCTGCTTCTCCAATATTCCATCTTTGGTTGTCTGGGAGAGTCCGTTTCAGAATGGCAAGGCTTCCTGATTGTATCACCCAAGAATGAGCCTAAGTGGTAGACAGAATGGCCAACATTAATTCTACTACTTGTCATCTATTTTAATGCACTTAGGAAAATCTGCATCTAACACGTCCAACCTACGATTTCATGATAGGATCTGGCAGCCTACGCTTTAAAAAGTGAGTTAATATAGAGAGAGCCAATAAATAGAAAAACGATTAAATATATTGTGATACGTGTGGCATGCAAAGGTGGTAAAATGGGTGAAGTGGGGCGGGCATGTGGGATACATGAGAAATATGAAGGGGAATTCTGCCGCAAATCCAAGGCATCTCCTTGGGCCAGAAAACTCTCCTGGTTCCCTAGGGTAACTCAGATGCACACATTTGCATTCATCCTGGATCTCCCAGAAGCCTTTGCCGTTCTGAATCCCAGAACCTCCTGAGGTCTAAGAGCTGAGTTCTCAAGCTGGCAGACTTCATCTCCATCAGGGAGAGGGATTTTGTTTTCAAAACCAGGCACTCTCACACACAAATGCAGGTTTGTGGTCCTCTTTAAGAACTGGAAGTTCTGGCACCCTGGGCCCAGCCCCTGCACTGCGATAATCAGGTGACCACGAGCCCTGGGGGGAACTGTTCTCTGACATAAGGTCCTGTGGGTGTGCTTCTGTTCCTGGGGCCGCCCCAGGACTAAGGGTAAAAAGAGGCTTCCTCTTCTGGAAGGTTTCTCTTCCTCTGCTTCTCATCCTTCTCTTTCTTCCCTCACCTCTCTTCCCTAGCAGTCCCCGCCCACCCGCCCACACACTCATAAATACATCTCTAGGAAATGGCTGCGAGAGTGAAACTTCTCTCTTCTACCTCTGATGTCCAGGGCTCTCCTTGCCCGAATGGTGACCCAGATTCACTCATGACTCCCAGCATGACGACTGATCGCCTTTTAGCCTCATGATTGGCCCAGGATCGTTTGAAACTGCCTTATAGGTTGTTTTTGGGTAGGATGTGTGGTGGGTATAAAATTCCACTTTCTTCCTCCTACTGTATTGTAAGGGAAAGGGCGCATGATTTGGGGTCAGGGTGTCTGCGCTCTTATCCTGATTCCCTCATTCATGGGCTGTGAGATCTTGGGAAAGTCATTTAACTTTTCTTCTCAGTTTCCTTATCTGTAAAATGGGGATCGTAGCACAGGATTTGTATGAAGAGGAAATGAATATATATGTAGTGCTTAGAATAGAGCCTGGTACACAGTAAGGGTTGCAAAAGTGTGGGCCTATTCTGTGAGTAATAAATAGTCTTCCCTCCTATGAACTGCCATTGGGATAAGTTCTAACTCTGTACCCCAGATATGATAATATTAGTCCTATTCCTTTTATCCATTCCTTATTACCGTCAGGTAAGTGCCGGGCACTACACAGAGCCTTAGAAACACACACTAAAATAAGAAAGTGTCTTCGCCCTTCAGAAAGCTTCCTATCCCTAGTTGATTTGGAATTTAAGGTTGAGTAAATATCATATAACAGTTGTTTAAATAATTACAAGGTTAAATTAAGCAAACATCACATAATTGTTTAAATAAGCAGGAGGCTAATGTCAAACAAAGCATTGCGTTATTCGAGATTCAGTCCACAAGGTTCAGTCCCCCAAAGAGTTCGAGACAAATTGGCATCTTGAAAGGTGACCCTACTACCTGAACTTATGAAGAGTGGGAAGCAGTGGAGACTAGCAGAGGCTATCACAAGGAGATGACCTCTTGGACGTGGGTCATACACACCCCCCCACACCCCGTTTGAGGGCATGCAGACTGGCATTGGGATGGGGGGCGTGGGGAGGAATAGGTCCCAGATTCAGAGCAGCTGGGATCTATTAAACTCTGTTTCTTTGTGTGATTTAAAGTTAATTGAATTCACTGTGCCTCAGTTTCCCTATTTTAATGGAAGCATTTACGCCTTTTCTCATTGGATTGAAGTACTTTATAATGATCAGGGTGACATGCGGCACCTGCTAGGTGGTCACACTGCCAGAATGCTGAATCCGGAGGGGGGTGGTTGTCTACTAGCATTATGGTAGGGCTGGCCAACTCCAGGGGCAGCTGCAAATCTTTCTGCAATCAATATCTCCATCAACCACCGGTGCTGTGTTAATTAGCATATTGAATATCAGAATTCGTTTTTTATTGTTGAAATTAGTGACTTGTTAATTTGCATAGTGCATGTTAGAAACAACTCCCATCAAAGACAGTCAAGATGTGCGATGGGGCTAAAATGGTTCGGAGACAGCCCCATCCCCTGTACCCCACTCCCCCCTCACACACACGCACCTGGAAAGATGAAGGAACAAGAATCCAGCCAGCCCTAAGACCTATATCATTGGGACAGCCCCTGGGGCTTGACCCTGAGTCAGTTTCTGGCCACCGGCAGAGGGGATTTCTGACGACACCAAGCCTGCTGGGGCCCCAGTATGGTGCCTTAGGAACCAAAAAGGATGGAGAGCTGGAACTTCATCAGGATTATGTCATCAGGGTTTTCTGCCTGGGTGGCTAAAGAAATGCTGTCTAAAAGTGGAAGCGTGACAGATTTTGGCTTGAAGCTTGCCTCCCTTTAGCCAGGATGTGGGGTTTGGGGGGAGAGCCAACATCACCACCTGGGCTCTCTCATGGCTGCTGTTCACCATCCAGAGAAGAGGCGAGTGGTGTGTCTGACCAAACTGGCCTGCGTCTGCTCCTGAGAAGTGGGGGAGTCAGGGGTAGGGGTGTGGGGGAGGAGCAGGGAGGTGCTATGTGAGCTCCAGGGCCCTGCCCGGATGACCTCTTTGATTTCCTGGGGCTTCTCTTCCCACCCAGCCTTGGTGGGTGGGTCCTGGAAGGCTGACGGCTGTGTTAGCAGCCGTGGCTGGTGTCTCTAGAGGCTGGTGGTGAAGGAAAGCATTCGATGGTTTTCATCTGCTTTGCATATGCTTCCCATTTCCTCCTGGCTGTTCCCAAGGGTCCGAGGAAGGGCTTCTCGCTCCTTGCTACCACGAGTTAAGTCCCCTCCAGCACTCCCCTACTCTAGCTTTACCTGGAGAGCGACTCCCATCAGTGTTTCCCAATCTCCAGGCTGAATCGGAGGGAGGGGGTGGGGCAGGCCAGACAGAACACAGATCCTAGCCTTCCTGGGCCTCCTGGGGCATGCACGTTAGAATGCTGTTCTCAGACTGAAATCTGGCCACAGCGTGGAAAAGGTCAACCTCTGTCGACTGCTCAGAAGGTCCAGAACAGAGCTGTGCAGCAGAACTTTCTACAGTGATGAGCGCCTTCTCTACCAGCGCTGTTCAACATGGCAGCCACTCACCACCCAGAGCCGCTGAGCATTAGAAACGCGACTAGTGTGGCCAAGGAACTGAATTTCAAATTTGATTTCATTGTAATTAACTTAAATAGCCACATGTGGCCAGTGGCTCCTGTATTGGGCGGCACGAGCCTGGAGCCTGGCCACTCTCCCAAGCCCTTAGGACCTTGTGTCAAGCCTGCACTGGTCTGATCAACTGCCAGCCTCTTTCTCCCAAACTCGTCATGAGCTGAGCTGCCTGGCTCTCTCTCTGTACTTCAATCCAGAGTGTTCCAGCTTGGGTGCATACAGAGAAGGAACCCAGTGCTTTCCGAGCATTCTCACAACAGGGACACACAAGAGGTGAGGCCTCTAGGGAATGGAAGAGTTAAAGATATACGGGAGGGGTATAATGCACTATTTGGCGCTGTTGAATGTGGTCGTGGGTCCTATTATACTAAAAGTGGTAACGCATTGTCCCCCGCTTGTATATCCGCATGAGGACGTCATCACAGTGTATCTTCCGGCATGGCAAGGAGAGCAAGAATTAGACTCCCCATTTCAAGGATAAGAAACCTGAAGGTCAGTCCGGCTGAGGGGAATCCCATAGCAGGTAATGATACAGCTTCCACCAGAACCAGTTGTCCAACTCCTAACACTTCACCCCTAGGGTATCTGAATCAGCCCTGCTTAGACAGGGGACATGGAGGGGAGAAGAGAGAGGACAAGATCACCCCAACAATTTGGCAGTGTCTTAAATGGGGGCTCTTTTGTTTTACTCCCACAGAGAGCCACACTGGACACCCGTATATTGTTTCATTGTTGAGCACTGTAGAAGCCCAAATGAGTTCCAACAACTCGGGTGGGGAATCCTCTTTCCAGAACCCCCAGTGAGTCGTCCCTCTTGCTTTCTTAGGGATCTTACTAATGAATCTCTTCCTAGCAGGTTGTCTGCCCTTCGCACAACTCCAAAGGGCGCCTTCATGTATGATACAATACGCAGCACAGTCGTATTGCACAACGGACTTTATTCCTGCATTGGACAAACTAGGTGCCTGTCCTTCTACTTCAGTTCACTTTCCTGTTATTTTTCCTGGGTGGTCCCATGAAGCATGTATTAGGCTAAGGGTTCACCACCTTGGCTGTTTATCTGAATTGGTGGTGCTTTAAACCAAACCAAACCAAACCAAACAAAAACCACAAAGTTTCACCCCTTGAGAAGCTGGGGTTGGGCTGGGCATCTGCTTTTTCTCCAAGCTCCCCCAGATGATCCCACTGCTGAGAACCGAGGCTCCTAGAACCCTGGACCAGTAATCAGGACACTCCCATTTCCCATATGCTAGCCTCCCTGAGCCTGTTTCCTAGTCTGTAAAATGGAGAGAAATGAGGTCTGTCCTATTTTGATTAGTTTGAAGCATGTGAGCTTGTGCGAAAGAATTTTGAAAAGTAATCTGTGTATTTACGCCGGTTAGGGAGCTCGTGGCCAGCAGTCAGACCCCACCTGCAAACAGGCCCAGCGCTCAGTGGACTGGTGACATTTCCCCATGGGTTCTCATGGCCTGCTTGCCTCCATCACACCATGCTAAAAATGGGCAGAGGGTGGGTGGAGCTCAAAATACTTTAACTAGAGTGTAATTGTGTGGGCAGCTTCCACTTGAGCTAGGTAATTCTGGACAAATGGAAGCTCGCCTGCAGGAAGCTATATTTATTTCCCAATAGCTGGTGAGAACCCCCAGGAATGTCAGACACACATTTTGGTTTTATCTGTTTTGAGACCTTCAGGCCATGGGATTAGAAAGCTCTGGGAATGAATCAGAAGGCAGAAATACACAATTATTTATGCCCAACCTCAGAGCTAATACTCAGGGTAAACTCACAGCCATTTGATGTGGAAACATTTTAATCTGAGAAATCAAATGCAGGAAAGATACTACCCCCTTACTCTTCATTTCCAGGAGCGCATGCACACACACACACACACACACACACACACACACCCCACACATTAAATGCCCAGAATTAGGCTGCTATTGAACCCTAGCTATTTACAATTTACAGATTACATAACACTCAAAGATGCTGACAGTACTTTCTGTTGAAACTTCATGGTTTTACCTCTACGCCAAACAGATCTGTGTCATTTCCATTAATTACATTTTGTGTATTCAGTGTATCACAAATTAGCCATAGTAGGAAAAGAAATGCTTTAAGGATTTTAGATTGATAAAGATGCTGGGGAGACGAAGTCAAGCTTTTGATTGGCCCCAACACAACTGTCAGACTTCTTATGTAGTAAACTCAAATTCTTTCTGTGAAGACAGACATTTTCAAACTATATCTTCTACCAAAATTACTATAAGAAATAGTTGTCAGGATCCTATCCCAGACCTAGAGAACCAGAAACTATTAGATGGGGGTCGAGTCATCTGCATTTTAAACAAGTGTTAAAACCAGTCCACCCAGCATGCCTGCAGGGAGCCTTTCAGGAGTATCAAAGTATGATAGGGTAAATAAACCAAGAGAAATCACAGTCCTCATCTGAGCACCCCTGGAACACTTTATGCTGAAGACTGCTACATGAGAGGGACCCCAGAGATCATCTCTCTGTCTTCCTGATAGATCACTGAAGCACATTGGAACTTCGGATTTCTAACAGGATTGTCCAATACAGTTGTTCAAGTTGAGCACTGCACAAGAGGACCACGTCTAGAGGACCACCATTTATAGCAAAGGCATTTAAAAAAAAAAGATTTTATTTATTTATTTGTCAGAGAGAAAGGGAGAGAGAGCGAGCGAGCACAGGCAGACAGAGTGGCAGGCAGAGGGAGAAGCAGGCTCCCTGCCGAGCAAGGAGCCTGATATGGGACTCGATCCCAGGATGCTGGGATCATGACCTGAGCCGAAGGCAGCTGCTTAACCAACTGAGCCACGCAGACGTCCCAGCAAAGGCATTTGATTTGTATATTTATTACTACACTTTTTCTGGCAGATGGCACTATGTATCCTATTCCAATGAATCAGCCCATAACAATTTTCCAACAGATACAAGCAAAGGGTCTTGAAGAAGGGGAGAAGTTTTGCTTTTGTTATTCGCAGTTTGGGCTAGCCCCAGCCCAGTTGTAGTTCCTGTCCACTGGCTTTTTTCCTGATCATCCCTGTCCTGGGGGGGAAAGGCTGCTTCGGCCTCTGGGAGGGCTAAGTGTGCAGCAGCCTGACTCTTACAGCCCAAGAGCTCCTCCGCCTGCTCCCAGGGCAGGCTCCCTGTACACTGCCAGCGGTATAAAAGTGAAGCAAACAGTCTGGCTTCTTACTGGTCAGTTTCCAGGTGTGGCCAGTTTTTCTTGAGCTACCCTGCAAGAACAGAAGACCTCACCTTTTTTCTTTCCTTCCTTCCCTGAGTTCTGCTTGGGTTACCCCTGTGCTATAAAAAGACCCTCTCTTGGACTGTCTTTCAGGTTTTCCTTACCATAACATCTGGCCTTTACCTTCAAGACATCCAAACTATTCCTATATCTTACTTGAGTGTCTGAACCGTCCCTGTTCAGGGATTTTATGGTACTGCTGATTACCCCAAAACTTTGAGGTTTGGCTATACTTCCTTCCTCCCAAGGAATTATCAAAAAGGAAGTTTTTTGTTGTTGCTGTTGTTGTTTTAAGATTTATTTATTTATTTTAGAGAGAGTGTGTGCACACTCACGTGAGTGGGGGGAGGGAGGCTCTTCACGCAGACTCCCCACTGACCCAGGAGCCTCATGCAGGGCTGGATCTCATGACCCATGTGATCATGACCCTGAGCCAAAACCAAGGGTCAGGCACTTAACTGACTGAGCCACCCAGGTGCTCCTGAAAAGGAAGTGTTTCTTAGTGAGAAGTTGATGGACCCTCAAATTCTATCTTGCCCCTGCCCTCCACTTTCACACCCCAGCTGCTGTCAGGGTAACCTCCTTTCCCGTCTCATCTTCACACCTCTCTGTAAACCGGAGCGGAATGAGGAAGTACGTGCTGGCAGGGCTAGTTTAAAATTCTCTGAAGGGGGGCATCTGGGTGGCTCAGTGGGTTAAAGCCTCTGCTTTCAGCTCAGGTCATAATCCCAGGGTCTTGGGATCGAGCCCCGCATTGGGTTCTCTGCTCAGCGGGGAGCCTGCTTCCCTTCCTCTCTCTGCCTGCCTCTCTGCCTGCTCTCTCTGTCAAATAAATAAATAGAATCTTTTAAAAAAAATTCTTTGAAGGAGGCACACACAACCCCTAGGATCCATGTGGATGCCATGTTGGCTGGAGGGAACGCTGCCTACAGCAGGAACCCCAATCCATTCATTTATTTCATGTGTGCACAACAGGTACACTGATCATTCATTCATTCACTGAGCCTCTCTACGTGCTGAGCACTCTGCTAGGAGTTGAGGGTAAATCAGTAACACAACCAGCCGGTTGCCTGCAGGGAGTGAACAGTCTAGAAGAGAAGTCACTCCATAGATGGGTAAACAAAGAATGCAACGAGCAATTGCAATTACACTCTGCATTAAATGCTCTAAAGGGAACGAGCCCTGCTTTGGAAGAGGGAATACTAGGAGGGGACCTACTTTAGACTGAGTGAGGGAAGGCTTGTCTGAGCAGATGCTGTGAGATCTGAAGAATGAGAGAGAACCAGGAAGCTTGTTCCAGAAGCAAGGACAATAATACAGAGACTGAGAACAGAGAACCTCCAGGATATGTTTCTGTCCTTCTCATTTCCCTCCTCAGGTTTCTCTCCATCCTGGCTCCTTTGTGATTTCTCCTAGTAAAGCATGAAAGCGCCATTCCAGGCATACATAGTAACGAACATCTGTTCTGTGCCCATGGCGATTTTAAGCATGTTTCGTGCATTAACTCAGTGAATCCTCTTAACAACCCCAAGATGGAGATACTATGCATGTCCCCACATTACACTTGGTCTCAGCCAAAAGGCCGAGAAGCGATGTCCCCACTTTACAGATGAGGAAACTACACGAGGCAGTATGCAAGAATTGTCAGTATTAATATTAAAATTAGTAATTTATTCAACCGTGCCATATTGAGCGTTGTCAGGTTCCTGGAAGACTTCATTTTATTCATTTCTGACCTTTTCGCTACCCAGTTAGATCCTCCCTCCTGGGCTCTCTTCTGTGTGACTTGCAAATTTCAAGCTTGTTTTTAAAATCCATTGTTCAAGTCATAGGTGGGAAATCTTTTCACACACTGCTGATCAGGCTTTGCAGAAAAATCATTTGCTGTGTCCTCCCTAGCGGGCGTA
>RCUC01050624.1:0-10054 GCA_003697995.1 Taxidea taxus jeffersonii | reverse complement strand
CTGGAGCCTGTGGGACCGGGCTCTGCTTAGCAGAAGAGCCTGAACCACCGGCAGGCTGCTGCGAGGTTTACCACTGTATAACGAGGTTGGGTGGGGTTCTTCTTGCCACCTAAGGAAACATGGTTTGGAAACTGGAGTCCTGTTTCCCAGCCCTGCTTCAAATGCAGCCATTGTGCCTGAGAGCTGAAATGAGGACCTGTTCGTGCTGGCATTGAGCACAATGATTTTGTTGACAGAGCTAAGCCTGACGCCCCCTGGCCTGGATACGTTGCCTTTGACTGCTAAGGAAGAGGAGGAAGAAAAGCACAGAGACCTTATCCAGCAGGTTCCTAGCATCTGACCAAAATCTTGGACTTTGGTCAGAGAGAGAGGGATGGAAACAGAATCCGTTAAAAAAGAGCATCTTGTGACAGATTATTCTAAATTCATAAAAAAACTCCCAGTATGGTGTCTCGTAGAGGAATTTGTTGTACATAATTCAGAGCCACATGGATTGAATTTCCCTTAAAATATATATCAATTTGAAAATTAAAGGGGAAAGTGCCCAAGACAAGACATGTTTGGATTTCTGTCAAACTCAGAGCCCTTGGAAGGCAGCATGGAAGGCAGGATGTGGCTTTTTAGGACTTCGCCTGTCATCTACTGCTTCCATTTATGTCTGTACCAGGCTTGGGCCCATTCTCTCCCCTCCTTCTGGGAGGAATGTTCGATGTCCAATATCAGTTGCCACATTGTTTTCAGAGCTGGACTGAGACTACCCTCAGAGTTTCAGAAGTCTCTGTACACTTAGCCCTGCCATTCTCAAGAGCCCTGGCCTCATGTCTCCCCCACTTTATCCAACATTGTAGAATGTCCGAGGAGAAGGATCATCAGAGACCATTAGCTCCAACTCTGTGCTGCAGAAGAGGAAACTGAGGCCCAGAAAGTGACTCATTTCCTTCAAAACCCCTGGGATGGCCTCTATGTCCCCTCACCAATAGTTGTTTTTTTTTTTTTTTTTAGATTTATATATTTATTTATTTGAGAGAGAGAGAGAGCCTGTGTGCTCACACATGAGTGGGAGGAGGGGCAGAGGGAGAGAGTCTTAAGCAGACTCCACCGGGGGCTCTATCTCACAACCCTGAGATCAGGACCTGAGCCAAAACCAAGAGTCCCATGCTTAACCAACTGAGCCAGTCAGGTGTCTCTCTCCTCATGAAAATTTTAATTAGCTTTCCATTCACATCTCTCCTCCATAAATCTGTAATCTTCACTTCAGCTTCTCTGCCGTTCACCATGGCATTCATCATGCCGTCCATCACAGAAACTCCCGGGCTGCCTTTCCTCTCCCACAGACCCATACCCCAACTCTTCTCCATCCCCCCACCCACCCCAGCAAGGCCCACCCCTTTTCTCACTGCTGCTTCTTGTATACCATGTCTTCCCTCTGGAATCATTTTCCTTCTTTTTTCTTTCTTTCTTCTTTTTTTAACCTTGGAAAATACCTTTATTTCATCTTTGATCATAAATGGAAGTTTATCTGGGTATTGAATTTTAGGTTGACAGTGATTTTCCCTCAGCACCTTGAAGACATTTTCCTTTCTTTTCTGGCCTCTTTTGTTGCTATTGGGAAGGATTCTTGCTGTAAGTCTAATTATTGTCCCCCTGTAGGCCATATGTCTCTCCTATCTGTTGCTTTAAGATTTTAATCTCTATTGTACTGCAGTTTAGTGTGGGTGTCTAGGTATGGATTTATTTTTATCTTCCTTGTGATTCTTTCAACAGTTGTTTGAATCTCCTACCAACATGGGATAATTCCCATTATTATCAATAATAGCCACATATCTTATAGGTTTTTTCCTGTTCTGTGCTCTAGATGTCATCTCATTTAATTCTCACAACACGGTCCTATAACCAGTCATTTTACAATTAGGGAAACTGGATCAGAAAGAGGTTAAATTTTTTGTCCACACTAAGTAATTGGCAAGGCCATGTTTAGAGCCCTGATATTAGAGCTTAAGTATTGTTTCTTCTTCTTCCTATTGTCTTCTTCCTGTACTCTGAGACATACATTGGCTCTTTTCTTTTAAACTGTTTTTTATATATCGAATCTCTTTGTCTCTCTCTGGAGCATTCTGGACTATTTCCTCAGATCCCTTTTCCATTTCACTAATTCTCTCTCCTGTGTATCTAATCTGTTATTTATTGTATCCCTGAACCTTTTGGTTTCTGTAACAGTATTTTTCATTTCTAGAAGTTTCTACTGCCTCATTTAAGATCTTTCTTTTATTTTTAAAATAGTATCTTGTACTGTTTGTAAATATATCCTTTGACTTTTAAGACCATTTAAAAATAGTAGTAATAATTTAGTAATTTAGTAATAAAATTTAGTAATAAAATAATTTATTTATTATCTAAAGTTTTGAGGAGTTTAACCCCTACTATTTATTTTGACTGCTGATTCTTATACATGCTAGATTGTTTCTCTCTGTTTTTATAATTTTTTATTATAGGCAGAGCTTTAACTTTCCTGTAGGAATTCTCTGTGGCCTGCAGTGCTGAAGTTTAATTCCAGTAGTTTTTTATTTGTTGCTGCCAGGTATCTGAGGGGTGTCATTGGCTAAAGACCAATTTTATGTTGATTTGTTGGCTTGGGGTTTCCTTCTGATGCAGGTAGTAAATATTTGGGCTCTAAACTTGCGCCAGGCACATGACTGGGGTTTTGATTTTTCATAGGGGACTGTTTTTTCCCATTTAGAGGCAGAGCAGAGATGAGCTTCCTTGATGTCCTTCTGGGTTGATGGCTTTTCTGAGAGCATCTGAGTTTTATGTAGGGGACTGTCTAACCCTCACTTCACCCAAGCTTGAGATATCATCCTGTCCTGCATGGGTGTGAACAGCTAAGCCCTTAGCCTTTGTTAGATCAGATCATCTGCCCTTGACCACAGCAGCATAAATTACAGAGTCTGCTGTTTGAGCTATTTCTTTTCACTTCAGCACCTGGAGATTTCCTTTTCTACCTGTCCAGCTCATTCATGCTTTATCTGTTTATTTTAATTTTATTTTTCAAAAATTGTGGTAACATACACATAACATAAAATTTACCATCTTAACCATTTTTAAATGTTAAAAATGAATGGTGATTCAGTGGCATTAAGTACACTCACGTCACTCAACCATCCCCACGGTCCATCCACAGAATTATTTTCATCTTGCAAAACTGAAACTCTGTACCCATTAGACAAGACAGCTCTTTATTCCTCCCCCACCAATCCCTGGCAACAACCATCCTACCATCTGTCTCTATGAATTCATCTCACATAAATGAAATCATACAATATTTGTCCTCTTGTGACTGGCTTATTTTGTTTAGTGTATCTTCAAGGTTTATCCATGTTGTAGCATATGTTAGAATTTTCTTTCTTTCTTTCTTCCTTTCTTTCGAGAAAGAATGAGTGTGCTAGCAAGTGGGGTGGGAGGGGCAGAGGCAGAGGGAGAGAATCTTAAGCAGGCTCCACATTCAGTGTGGAGCCCAATGCAAGGCTCTATCTCACTACCCTAAGATCATGACCTGAACCCAAATCAAGAGTCAGATGCTTAACCAACTGAACCACCTAGGGTTCCCACGAATTTCCTTCATTTTTAACACTGATTAATATTCCATTGTGTGCATATAGCATATTTTGCTTATCCATTCATACATTAATGGACAGCTGGGTTGCCTCGACCTTTTGATTATTGTGAATAGTGCTGCTAGGAACATGGGTGTGCAAATGTCTCTTCAAGACCCTGCTTTTAATTCTTTTGTGTATATACACAGAAGTGGAATTGCTGATCATATGGTAATTCTGTTTTTAATTTTTTGAGGAGCTGTCATAGTTTCCCACAGTGGCTTTACCAATTTTTCACACCCCTGCCAACATGTGTTATTTTCTGTTGTTTTGTTTTTGTTTTTGTTTTTATAGCAGCCATCCTATGTGGCCTTCCTATACAGACATCCTAATGGGTGTGGTATCTCACTGTGGTTTGGGTTTGCATTTCTCTAATAACTAGTTGAGATCTTTTCATGGGTTTATTGACCATTTGCATATCTTCTTTGGAGAAATGTCTATTGAAGACTTCTGTGCATTTTTAAATCCAGTTGTTGTGTTGTTGTCATTATATATTTAAAGAGTTTTATTTTATAAGACATTTCTGAGTGCTTATATGGGAAGATTCTATACTGTCCTATGCTTATTTTGCTGTATCAGAGAGTCTCTAAGCTTCCCTTTCTGATGACTTTCACAGTGCCCTCTGCAATTTCCAGTTCCACAGCCAAGAAATCTCCCTTTTCTAGAATGTGCCTTCTCTGCTTCCTTGTCCTAATTGGCCTGACTTTGCTCTATTGATACCACTGTCCCTAAAACCCTCAAGTGAAGGACACAGTACTCCCTTCCCACCATTTCAAAACACACAGGCTTCTTGGATTCAGGGGTAGAGTTGAGCATTTATTAAAGATACTTAATAATGTCTTGGGGTGTCTGGGTGGCTCAGTCAGTTACGTATCTGACTTCCACTCAGGTCATGATTTCAGGGTCTTGGGATCAAGCCCTGCATTGGGCTCTGCACTCAGCAGGGAGTCTGCTTGTTGCTCTGCCCCTCTGCCTGCTCATGCTTTCTCTCTCAAATAAATAAAATCTTTAAAATACATAAATAAATAAATACTTCTAGTCTTTCTCCCTACTCCAACTTCTGTATCCCTTTCAGTGTCCACTAGGCACCCATTAACCATGGGAGCCTCGGTCTCTGGTTGTGGATAGAAACCCAACTTTGATGATGGAGATATGGGACTTCAAAATTTCGTTTCCCTGATCACCATGGCTCCTAATCACTCTGCACTTTAATATTCTCACCAACAAAAAAAGATGGGGTAAGAAGCCTATCTTAAGTGGTGGCAGTAAGAATTAAATGAGGTAGTGCACTTCAGACACCTCGCCAGTTCCCAGTGCCCATGGGCACTTACAGAGCTTATTTCAATTCACTTCCACTCTACCTTTAGTAACCACGTGGCTCCCAGTTGATGTTTGTTCTCACCCTAAACAACTCTCCTATTGTGCTGTGGAACTCTGTGAACCCTATCTTCATAACCAGGTGTATAAGCTTGCTGTGGCTGCTGTAACAAATTCACACCAACCTGGTGGTTTGGAACAACAGAAATTTATCTTCTCAACGTTCTAGAGGCCAGAAGTCCCAAATCAGTGTCACTTTGTGTTGGCAAAGCCACACTTCCCTCCCTCTAGGGGCTATAGGGAAGAAAGCTTGCCTTTTCCAGCTTTATTTTAAAGGCTCAGATCCCTTTTTATATATGTCTCTGTTCCCGGCCCACCCCCACAAGGTGTACAGTAAGTAAGACCATTTCTCTGGCCAGAAGACAACTGGTAAGACATGTACCTATTGAGGCCATCTGCTTGGGCTCAAATTAAGAATGACTGCTTTTGAAGCCTAGAGACTCCATCTTGAGGAGGGCCCAGCATCCTGTGATAATGACATACAACAACCCTGATACAAACCCCAGTTCAATTCTTTGGTCTTTTCATTGACTCAGAAACCATATCCCTTCTGCCAGCTTCCCTATTCCTTTCATCTTGCAAGCTGGAGCTGAAGCCAGCTCTAGCACTTGGTGTAGAGGGAAGGAAAGAATCACACAGAGAATGACCCTCCTCTCTCGGATGGGCTTGGGGTTTCCACTGGGCTAACCTGAGAAAGCTCTGGCCGGCCACACCGAGACCCAGGGAGGGCCGTTCAAGCCAGAAGGTGGGCTCCCAGATCCTCAGTCAGAACCAGTAATGAAACAAAGAGCTGTCCTATTTGTCTCTTTTGCAGCCCACACCCTCTACTCTGCCTTTATAAATGTATATTCTGTCTCCCACGCTATTTCTCATTCCCTCACTTCCTGACCCCTCAATTTCTTTCTTTTTTTGATTTCATATTCACTTCTTGGATCAGATGCTTAATACTATTGCTCTAGTACTAATACTAATACTCAGTGTTTTCTTTTGTACCAAGTAATCATTTTTTTCCTGGTCCAGCTAACCCTGCCTTGGCCAATACCCCTGCCAGCAGTCACCTATTGTTGACACATGGGATCTGGACATTGCCAGCCTTCTATAACCAGTGCCTCCTGGATAGCGTCCCAAGATGTCTTCTAGGCATTATCCTCCCCCTGCAACCCTGCCAAAAAACTGCCTCCATCCTATATTCTTTTCCTTTGTCAATAATGTCATTAATGATTCAGTTATTCAAGCCAGAAACCATCCTAGATCCATCTTTTCATTTACTCTCACTTTCAGTTTCTTATTAATACTCCCTCCCAAAAGTCTCTCAAATCTATCCCTCCTCTTCTCTCTTCATTTTCCTATCTTAGTTCAGGCTCATAATAGTGAGCCTTTACCTAGACTTCCTTACTGGTCTTTTGACTTCAGTCTCGCCTCATCCCATCCTAATGCACCTTCCACAATGCCGCCAAATGGTATATAAAGCACAGACTTGACCCTGTCTGCTTCCCAATTTAAAATGCACCTCAATTACTGCAGAACACAGTCCAAATCTTTAGCATGGTAGAGAAGACCCTTCATGTTCTGATAGCTGCTTTGCTCTCCTGCCTTATTTCTTACCATTTCCTCCTGAGCACACACAACTTCCTACAGCGTGTGCCCCAAACCACATGATTTTACCTTCCCTTTCTGTATATTTCCTTTGCCTTGAATTCTCTTCCCAACCTCAGCCACCTTTCATGTCAGGCAAACTTCCATGCCTCATTTAAAATATTGATCAAGGGGTGCCTGGGTGGCTCAGTCAGTTAAGTGTCTGCCTTCAGGTCAGGTCATGATCTCATGGTCCTGGGCTCAGCGGGGAATCTTCTTCTCCCTCTCCCTCTGCTGCTCCCCCTGCTTGCACTCTCTCACTACCTCTCTCTCTGTGTCAAATAAATAAATAAATAATCTTAAAAAAAGAATATTTTAAAAAATCAATCAAATATCATCTCCTAATTGACATCAAACTAGGATCATTCTTCTTTGGGTGGGAAGGAAGTTATAGTGATTACTCACATTCTATGTCACATATTTTGTTTGAATCTTCTTGAAACAATGTATTACTCTCATAATTTTTTTAAGATGATTTTTTCCACCTTCTCTTGGGAAATTTCACTGTCTTTCCCCTCTTGATATAATTCATTATGCCCTCTGATTATCTTCCAAGACATATATTCATATGTTAGTTTTGTAAATGTTTCTTAAAAATTGCTTTTTATTATAGTTTATATCTGTCTTCTCAGACAAACTATAAGCAATTTAAAGACAGGAATTGTGTCTTACCCACCTTAGTACTTCCAGCACTTAGCATAATACCTAGTACATAGGAAGGGCCCCAAAATGTTAGTGGAAAAGAAATAAATTGCCCAAGTTCACGTAATTTATTAGTGGTAGAGTCTAGATTAAAATCTTGGTCTCTAAATCTCCACTCCACTGTTTTTCCCATTTTGCTATATCTTTGTCCATGGGAAAGTATGATCACACAGTCACATGGAGTCTTAGCGAGGCAGCATGCATGGGGGAAAGAGCACTCTCCTCATTTGTTAAATGGAAGAATTATCTGCTTGTCTCCTCAATCTTTATGAGTACCAAATGGGTCAGTGTGAACACTTGGTAAAATGAGTAGTTGCTTATAAAAAAAAAGGGATTATTGTAAACATCTAGTTCACTACAGCTTTCATCTTTAGCAAATGGATTATAAATTAGAACAAATGTTTCCATATTATTCGAAAGCAATCAAAAGAGAATTTATCCATTATTCTCTAATCTTCAAGGACAACAAGTCATGGATGAAAACTTCCAGCACAGCTGGGAGACAGTCCCTTTCTGGGTTTGCGCACTGTTTTTGTACATATATTATGCTGATAACACCTCTCGTCCATCTCTTGAAGATGGTCCACTATTCACTTTACCTAGGTGTGTAACTCTGAGCCCCAAAGATGGTTTTACATGTAGGAAGTAGCACCACACATTGCCCTGCTGACTGTAGATTTCCAAAGTCCTTGACAACCTCAGAAATTGCACTCTTGAAACAACAGAAGCCTCTACACATGGGATGCTCTGAAAACAGACCTTAGAAATTAAAAGTAATATTGATAAAAGAGAAGAAAGATTTAATAAAAGAGTTGGAAGTTAGAGATGAAATCACCAAGGAAGTAAAACCAAAGGACAAAGAATTGGAAAATAGAAGAGAAAAAAATGAGAAAATTACAGGACAAATCCTTGGGATTCAATGTTTGAACAAAAGGTCTAAAAAGAGAGAGCCAGAAATGCAAATCAAAACCACAATGAGACATCATCTCACCCTTGTCAGAATGTCTGGTATCAGAAAGACAAAAAAATGGGGGTGCCTGGGTGGCTCAGTTAGTTAAGTGTCCAAACCTTGATCTCAGCTCAGGTGTCAATTTCATGGTTGTGAGATCAAGTGCTGCATTAGGCTCCAAGCTAGTCATGGAGGCTACTTTAAAAAAAAGAAAAAAGACAGGAAATGACAAGTGTTGGAGAGGATGTGGAAAAAAGGGAAATGGTGCATGCTGTCACTGGGAACATCAACTGAGGCAACCACTATGAAAACCAGTATGGAGATTCCTCAAAAATTAAACATAGAAATACCATTTGATCCAGCAATTTCACTTCTGGGTATTTATCTAAAAGAAATGAAATCACTGGGGCGCCTGGGTGGCTCAGTGGGTTAAGCCACTGCCTTCGGCTCGGGTCATGATCTCAGGGTCCTGGGATGGAGCCCTGCATCAGGCTCTCTGCTCCGCAGGGAGCCTGCTTCCCCTCCTCTCTACCTCCCTCTATGCCTACTTGTGATCTCTCTCTCTGTCAAATAAATGAATAAAATTAAAAAAAAAAAAAAGAAATGAAATCACTATCTCAAAAAGATATCTGCACTCCCATGTTCATTGCAACATTGTGTACAACAGCCAAGGCTAAGTGTCCATAGATGGGCAAATGAATACAGATGTGGTGTGCACAAAAAATGGAATATTTTTCAGCCAGGGGAAAGAAGGAAATCCCCCCATTTGTGACAACATGGATAGATTCTGGGGGCAGTATGCTAAGTGAGATAAGTCAGTCAGGGAAAGACAAATACTCTACAATCTCACTTACCTGTGTAATCTAAAGAGATAGATGGTTATCAGAGGTGGGAGTGGGGAATGGGCAAAATGGCTGAAGGGAGTCAAATGGTAGACTTCCAGTTATAAGATACACAAGTCCTGGGGATGTAATGGATAGCATGGGAACTGTACCAAAAAATTTTAAATGAGAGAATGAACAGAAGAGTGGAAGGATGAAATTTTTAATGAAATAATTCCATTTCTCAGACTCTGGGGCTTGCCTTTCTTGATTAAAAAGGCTCACTGAGTACCTGGCACAGTGGATGAAAATGAAGCTACACCAAGTACATTTTCATGAAATTTCAGTGTTGGGATGGTGGAGAGGATCCATGCAAATTATCAAGTATCAAAATGGCACTGAATTCTTCAATAGCAACCAGAAAGTTAGAAGACGATGGAGCAATGCCTTCCACATTCTGAGGGAAAATTATTTCCAGCCTAAAATTCTATCTCCAGCCAGACTCCAGGAGAGAATAATGAATTTTCAGATGGTTAAGGTCTCAAAAGCTTTGCTCCTATATACTCTTTCTCCAGAAGCTCCTGGTGGATAGACTCCATAAAAATAAGGAAGAAACCCAAAAAAGATGACAATAAAGACAATAGATCCAACACAAGAGGAGGGGGGAATCCCTGGGCTGAAGGTGAGGAGGGTCACCCTGAAGCTACCTGACGGAGTGGCAGTCTAGATTGAAGGTCCCAGGGCAGTAGGAGTGATTTCTTCAAAACATTTTACTGACTGGGAAGAGAGCAATTTGGGGAGAATGTGGGGTTGAGTTATATAGATAAGTACATAGAAAAACTAAGCAAACAGAGAAGATAATCAGAATGTGAATATTGATACAACCAAATTATAACAATATTGGGGATGATGTGGGGGGG
>RCUC01050620.1:0-10432 GCA_003697995.1 Taxidea taxus jeffersonii | reverse complement strand
AACTAAGGTATGTCTCTGTGTATACTAGAGTTTTGCTGAAGTTTTGTTTTCCAACTGTTCCCTGTGCACACACAACATTTTAGCCCCAAGCGGGTTTCTGATGGGCATGTTTTAAAGTGTCCCTATTCCGCGGTATTCAGTAAAATCACAAAGCTGTGCAGCTACCCCGTCTGTTTGGTTCCAAAACATTTGACCCAATAAGAGACCTGTGAGCTGGGGCACCTGGGTGGCTCAGTCGTTGAGCGGCTGCCTTTGGCTCAGGTCATGATCCCGGGGTCCTGGGATTGAGCCCCGCATGGGGCTCCCTGCTCGGCGGGAGGCCTGCTCCTCCCTTTCCCACTCCCTCTGCTTGTGTTCCCTTTCTCACTGTGTCTCTCTCTGTCAAATAAACAAATAAAATCTTTAAAAAAAAAAAAAAAAAGAGACCTGTGAGCCATCACTCGACATCGTCCCTGCCTCCGGCTGCCGGCAGCCACTAACGTGCTCTCAGGCTCTCTGGATGTGTCTGTTCTTCTGCATTTTCCATGATGTTGTTGGGGGCCGTCCACAGTGTGACATGGGTCAGAGTTTCCTCCTTTTTATGGAGAGGAAGACTCCATTGTGTGTATAGCTGGACATATTTTACTGGTCTGTTTCTCCGTTCATGGGCACTGGACCGTTGCTGCCTTTTGGTGATTGCCTGTAGTGCTGAAACTCATTCTGTTTTGATGTTCTAACTAAAATTCTAAGAGCTGCCTTCTCTGAGCTCCCGGCTCTTGGGGAGACCCCTGGCTTTGGATTCCAGCCCCGCACCCGGCTCCCATGCCAGACCCCGGTATTTACTAAACCCGCAAGACCCAGGACTTGACCTAATTGCCTCTTGATGACAGTCCCCTCAAATGATGCTGATCTGAACACACCATCCCCTTTCCCCTTCCTGGCGGGACTCTAGAGTATGTCCCCACCCGTGAAACACAAGGGCAGGGCCCAGGAACCTGTGTTTCACAGACCCTGCTTGATGGTCGGTCCCTGCTGTTGCCGGCTGCCTTGGGTCCACACTTAACCTATCTCCGCCTTTTGGAGGACCCCTCAGAAGCCACAGGTGTTTGCCGAGCCCTTCCTGACAACCAGATTCTGCAGGTTGAACACACATCCTACTGGCCAAATGTGAGGGCAGGAAGGGAGTAGGGGGAGCCAGAGCCTGTTGGCTTTTGGAACGATGCACCGCCGCTGGGTCCCCACGTGCCCGAGCACTTAGCTTCCATTATGTGGCTACACTGGGCCTCCCAAGGTTGCATCGCCATGTTCTTGGTGGTGGGGGTGTGACTTCTGGGGGGCAGGGAGCAGGCAGAGCCCCTGCAGCTGTCCAGTTTTCCCCGCTGGCGCCAGGCACTAAGCCCATCCTGGCCTGGCCAGATGGAGGAGACCAGAGAATGCTGCTGTCCTCTCTGTACGGGGAGCATGCTGGGCACCAGCTTTTCCCACCCAGGGTGCAGGTGCAGACGGAAACAGGATGGCAGGTGGGTCGTGTGGCCTTGGACTTCCCCTCTTTTGTCTCTTTCCACTTCATGCCCAAACGGTTTTGTCCTCCTCTTCCTTTTTCCTCTCCTTTCCTTTCCTTTTCTTTTTTCCTTTGGAGATGACTGTGTCCAAGGAAACCTCAGAAGGGCTACTAGCTGCTTTGGGCCATATCCTATCTAATATTCTCAGGTTTTGGTAAAGAATAGGTCAATCAGAAATCTGCAAAGTAGCATTTTTATGGGAAATAATGCATATTCCCTTTTATTTTTAAGGGGTTTTTAAGTGTGATACTAAAACACTCCAGAAAAGAACGTTTGGGTGGAGGCAGCCAGTCCTGTAGGATGCTCAGGACCAGTGGTCTCTGCCCTCCGGGTTCACCTCCCTCTGCTTGGCCCCTGGGGGCCACCAGCCTGGGTTTCTGCTCCCTGAGGCTTCCAGGATCACCCCTCCATCCTGTTACTGTGTGCCCGGGGGGGCCAGAGAAGGGCAGAGACAGAGAGGTAGTGGGGGAGGGCTCTGGGCAGGTGCAGTGACAGCAGCAAATGGCGTGCGTGCCATCACGGCTGAAGGTGAAGGTTTGGGGTACCATGCAACGTCTGTGTGTCCTGGGATGAGTTGGTTCTCCAAGTCAGTTCCATCATCTCTACTCATCGAACCTGCTTTGGAGATTTAAATTCATTGTTAAGGCTTTTTTCACCGGGCCTGCCTAGTGATACAGGCTTTCTGGTGAGAATTACATGATCTCTGCTTTTCTGGGGCCAGAGTGAACTCATACCCAAGAAATCAAGTGGGGGGCCAGACTGCAGGCAGTTGGGGTTGAAGGGTTCCAGGTGAGACGTGGGGACTGGCTGACGGCAGGCCAGCAGCAGGAGAAGGTGAGGGAGCTGGCCGGGGAGCCGGTCGAGTCTAGAGTCGTGACCAACAAAGTGTGGCCCTGGGATGGGGAGACCAAACCCTGCGTGCACCCTGTTTTGGTAAAGAAGGTTTTATTGGAACCCACATGTGCCCATCTGTTCTGTGTCTGCACTGTGTTGGCCCATGGGCGGAGTTGACAAGTGGCTGTAGACAGAGGCCCACAAAGCCCGGAAAGTATGTCCCTTTTAGCGATGCTGGCTTGGGGACACGCAGCACTGTCTGGACACATTACTGGGGGTCACAGATGGGGTTGGGGCTGCTGCTGGCATCTAGCCGGTAGAGGCTGGGAGGCTGCCAGCTGTTGCACGAGGTGTAGAACATCCCCACAGCAAAACCTGCCCAGGCCGCAGATGGCAGGAGCCAGAGGTTGAGAATCAGCACTTTCCAGAGACAGTCTTCTGTTCCAGCTAGAGAACTGCCTGGTTGTGGGGTGGGGGACTCTAGCATGGGTGATTTCTGGGCGGGGATGGGGATGCAGGGGTGCGGGGCAGGCCCACCTGGGTGCAGGGAGTGGAGGCCAGCATGTTGCCTTCCTGAGTGGTCATGGGAGGCAACTGTATGGGAGACATGAGTTTGGGCACCCCATTGCTTGGGGTGGTCTAGCTGTGGCTGGCCTCCTTAAGGAGACTTCCCCAAGCGACAAGAACAGGACAGAGACAGACAGTGGGGACACTGGGCACTCTGGGCAGGCGGAGGAGGAGTATCTGTGAAGGCAGGTGGGCCTTCATGGGGGCCTCAGGAGACCCCTGACACCCTCGAAGGCCAGCCCAGAGAGAAAGGAGAAGATAGTCCTGCATGTGGGAGGCCACCAAGTGGTCAGCGGTTAGAAAGCTGCCCAATGAGACACATACACAGGAAAGCACCTGTAGGACCTGGGCATCCATGTGGCTTCACTGCCAACCCCAGTGAGAACAGGGCCACCGCGGGGACTCCAGAGCAGGTGGGGCTGCATGAGGGTTTCCAGTGAAAGGAGGGAGGCCTGTTTGCAGCCCTGTCCCCCAGTGCCCGCCAGCATGGAGCCCTGTCCGGGGCCTGCGATCCTGCAGGAGAGGAGACGGCGCCGCGCAGGGCTCTGGGATAGTGGACGGCACAGCCTCCCTGCTGAGGGCAGTGCAGGGCCAGGGAGAAGAGGCCACCAAGCATCAGCTTGGCATCTGGGCACAAACCATGACAATAAAAGCCGACCTAGCACAGAGACCTTCCCCGTGGTGCCCTTTCTACTGTGGAGTGGTTTCTTTCTTCTCCCGATCCTCTTTCTTAGCCTCTGTATGCAACAGTCATCCTCGGGTACCTTTTATTTTTAGTGGGAGGCAGAAGAAAAGCTTCTCCCAGCTCCCCTTGGCTCCAGGTCACTGCTCCCTGGCCAAGCGCCTCTCCTTGTGTCCCCATCAGAACAGCTGGGAAAACAAGCCATGAATGACTAGAGGGGTGTGGACCTGGCTTCCAGAGCCTCTGATGAATTCTCTCCCTTAAGAAACTGTCAGGTCAGTTGAAGTCCATTTTATCTGTGTCTGGTATAGACTTGTAGCAGAGGCTGCATGGAGAGAATAATTCACGAGAGGTTCGCTAATGTATGCTTTGATTAAAAAGAAAAAGGGAAGAAATTTTAAAAAAAGAAATAAAAAATGGGAGCAACCATCTGACCATCTTGCTCGCTGAACCACAACAGCAGGACGTTGGGGATCCTGCTCTGGTCTCCAGGCGCTGTGCCTAGTGGGGCAGGTGGAGAGACAGCTCATGTTCTTGGAATTGTCTAGAAGTGAGCTGACCCCTCCAGTCCTGGTGCTAGGCTCATGCGGGGCTCTGTACAGGCTCGCTCTGTGAGCCCTGCCTCCCGGGAGCTGGAGACCTTGGCCCAGTTGCTTAGTTTCTCCAAACCTCAGTTTCTCGACTGCACAATGGAGGGCAGTAATCGTCAGTCTCGGAAATGAGTACATGGAAAGCACCGAGAGCATGTCTGACGCACACATAATGTCCCTCAGATGTGTGTGCTGGTTTCCCAGGGCCGTGGGACCATGACCATAAACTGCATGGCTTAAAACAACAGAAACTCATTCTCCCAGTCTGAAGGCCACAGAGCCACATTTCCTCGGGAAGAACCCATCCTTGTCCCTTCTCATGTCTGGCAGTTTCCCCACGGTCTTGCTGATCCTTGGCTGGCAGCTGTGTTTCTGATCTGTCTCTGTCTTCACGTGGCCACCTGCCCTCTGTGTGTGTCTGGGTCTCTATGTCCAGATTTCCTTTCTCTCGTGGGGACACCTGTGGTTGGATCTAGGGCCCACCCTAATCCAGAATAAACTTACTTTAACTTGATCACATCTGCAAAGACCCTGTTTCCCGCTGTCAAATTCAAGGACGCCGGGAGTCAGGATTTAATGTGTCTCTTGGGGGACAGACTGTTTAGCTGGCCATGTGAGCGTGGTTATGTGCATTACCTGTAGTAAGATTTTTGTTGTGGCTCACGTCCTTGTCCTCAGCATTTCTGGAAGCCAGCTCCGAGCAGGCACGGTCTTCTTTGTGCTGTGTTCTTGGAGCAGCTACCCTGAAATGGGGCAGATGTCCTGTACCTACTCTGTCGACTTATGGAAGATAATGTCCCCTCCTTCCCCCCATAACTTTATTGTTTTCAGAACAGCATTCTGCATTAGACGGAGGTCAGGAAGGCTGTGAATGTAGGAAGTCTTGCTTTGGAGAAGCAGCCACATTCCTGAACGGTGAGGCTGGAACCGCCCACATGCCCTTCCCTGGTTCAGGTATTTGCTGAGTGATGGTTACTGTGTGCGGAGCACTGCAGTGGCCACGGAAGGGCACCGTCCTTGCTGACCCAGAAGGACAGCCTGGCTGGAGAGGCACACAATTAAATATAGCCACAGTCAAGTGTTTAGGTCCTATTGTAGGGGAGCCCTGGGGCGCCAGGGCTGGTGACTGCAGATGTGGCATTGACTCTGATGCTTACTGGTTTAAGGAGCCTGGACATCCCCTGGCTGGTTCCCTGGGGCCCTAGCATGGGCTCACATGGGACCCCCAGGGATAGCTGGCTGAAGGAAACACAAGGACAGTGGGAATGTTCCTTGGCCTCTGCAGACAGGTCCCGCGGTGCCTCCTGGATCACAGCACAGCCCAGGAACCGAGGATCAGGCTGGATGACCCAGTTTGCCAGACTGGTGGTTGTCAGAATGGGCTGTGTTTGTTGGTTGGGAGCAGGCTCCATAATGTTCCTTTTATGGGAGCCGAGGCAGAAGCCAGAGTTAACCTCTCCAGTGTCACCTTAGTGTGTTCTCAAACATGTGTGTCTTACACAAAGAAAGCTCCAAGATGGGTTTATGCCTCAGGTCTGAGTGGGGCATGTGAATTTCCTTCCCTAGGAAAGTGAGCTCCTGCTCTCACTCGCAGCGAACCCGAGAGCATGAAGCCTGGCCTGATCCCAAGCTACATGCGTATTTCCTCTGTCACCTGCCCTGCCTGCTGGACCCAGGTGCCCATGCACTGCTGGGATAAGAGCCAGCCCAAGGGCCCATCTCTAACCGTGTTCCTCGATGTACAAGGCCCACAAGTGTCCCTCAAATTGCATGTCCATCAGGAACCTCGAAATGTGAACTTGTTGGAAATGGGGTCCTTGTAGAGGTGACCTGTACGGTTCAGAGGAGGTCATGTGGGAGTTGGGTGCCAATCCTAGGAGTGGTGTCCTTAGACATCAGCCGTGTGCAGATGGGGAAGAAGGCCGCATGGTTGCCGAAGCAGAGATAGAAGCACGCATAAGCCGAGGAGAAGCAGGGCTGGCCCATGCCAGGAGGGAGGCCTGGAACAGTCTTCTCCAGAGCGTGTGAGAGCACGTGGCCCCCTAACACCTTGTTTACAAACGACCGCCTGCCTCTAGAACTGGGACCTATTTAAAGGCCTCTTTAATGTAGCGATTTGTTCTAGCCTCACCCACTGTGTCCCAGCCTCGCTGAGCCCAGAGCACCGCCAGGAGGCACGGGACAGCATGGGCTGTGGGTCCCGGGCAGTGGGCCGGACGGGGTTGGAGGTGTGCACACGGTGCGAGCCGTGCTGGCCAGGTGAGCCTCTGCCTGGGTTACAGACAGGCTTCGTGTTGACCTCGCTGTTGCCTGGGGTTTCCGCAGAGACCTGAAGAGTGTGTCCTGCTTCTAACAGTGAATCGCAGTGTGCTGCGGGGTCGTCCTGATACAGTCTCCCAGCTGTCGACTCTGTGTTCAGACAGTCTGGTTCAGTTCACACTCACACCCGGGGACGCTTGCCTCGTTCTCTCCCGCCCGAGAGAATGACAATGCAAATGGCAAGGCGTCTGCACACGGCCGTAACCACAGCAGGACAGGGTCCCCGGATTCCTGAGGCTTCGCAGGCTGCCCTGCTGGGGCCCACTGGGTCACTTAGCTCTTAGGACACACGTTGCTCTTCTCAAGGTCCAGGTGTTAAGACAGAGTTGCCCACTGATGAGCAGAGCTCCCCTCGCCTGGGCATTCGGGTCTGTAACCTATGGGGGAGCCGTCATTTCAAGAGTCCTGTATGTGTCTTGCACACGGCTATAGAAGAACTTCACTTCCAAGAGGTTAGTGTTGTGGGTGTGCAAGGCTGGTGTGCAACACCCAGAAAGTGCTGCTGCTTCGGGGGGCCTTCGTGACGAGAACTGGTGGGGGGGATGGTCAGTGACGGCAGAGCTGTTGATGGACCGTCAGTTGAAGGGTTTGGCCCGAAGAGGCAGGGAGACGACTTCCCAGGCAAGGGAAACAGCACACCTGCTGAGTGCCAGAGGGTAGACCAAGGCAGGCAGTGGCTGACGTGAGGACTGTCACAGTTGAGAGGCTGGGTGGGGGGTGGTGGGGATGAATATGGTACCTTGGAGGTTGAACTAGGGCAGATTTTTTCCCAGTAATGAGGCATGTAGCTGGGGGTTCAGAGGGCATTGGAGAAGGATCGGGTTCTCACACGTAGAGTTTGCTTGGGCCTGGAAGGGACCTGCTTATCTCCCAGGCTGCCGTGAGGGGGGCCTCCAGGGAGAAGGCAAGGGCAGACTAGCTCGCCAGAATAGCCTTTCCCTGGTCTTTTTCTAGAATTATTTTCTTTGGATGAATCAGTAATGGTGAGTTCAAGTTTGGGCCAGAAGATGTGCAAACCCTCAGTGCCGAGTCACTGGGACCACCTGGCCCGTACAGTGGGGGCCTTCAGGCCTCGGCTCTCCCTGCCTGCGCGCGCATGCTGCTGTCAGTCCTCCTTCCCAGGCGGCAGGCCCGGGAGCATCTTCACCGCCGTCCAGGGTCAGCTGGGCTCTCCTGCCTCGTCCAGCTCCGTGTCTTTTGGCGGGGAGCGCCGGTGGCTTCTGCTGCCTTACCTCTCGCCCTCAGCTGCTGTTCTGCTGGGCTCCTAGCAGCTGCTGGAAACTTCTGTTCGGGGTTTTGCCTTCGAGTTTGGTTTCAGCGCTGTGAGTCCCTGGGGAGTTGACTTATTCTCCTGAATGTTGTCTCAGTTGGCTCGAAGACTGCTCCAGGCTGGCAGGGCCCCCAAAAGGCACTTGACACTGGCTACCAGCTCTGTGGGTGGCGCCCGGGGCGGGGGGCAGTCTCCCTTGACCTTACCCATGTCTGAGGGGCCACCATTCCGCTCCACTCTGCTATTTCTTCCCTTACCTCCTGTTTTCCAGTGGTCCGAGCGTGTTCTCAGTTAACCGCGATGCCCAGACACCTCCAGTGTCTCCATGTGAGCAGCTTGTTCCAAAGCCCCAGTTAACTTGGTCGCCGCTAAGAAACGCCTTTGCAAGGGCCCTGGGGTAACGGCAGGAATTTTGCAATAATATTTAGGATGTAGAAGTCTAGTTACCCGTTGCCTGCCACATCAGACTTCTTCAAGAGTGTGCAGTGAGCGGTCATCAGCGATGGCCTGGTAGTTTGGGATCCTAGGATGGAATGTTCTGGAAGTATGGAGGCAAGGTCACATTTTTCAGTAGAGTCCGTGACTCTCGACTGGGGGCTTACATTTGTTTCTTGGTGTTCAATTGTATTAGATGTGACAGAGATAGACACGAGGGAGAGATAGGCTGGGGACATTTATCTTCCTGGGGCTGCCAAAGCAAAGTACCACAAACCGGGTGGCTGAAAACAACAGAAATTCACCCTCACGGTTCTAGAGGCCAGATATCCTTAGGGCTGGTTCCCTCTGAGGGTGTGATTGAAGGCCCCCCTCCTCGGTGTGTGGATGGCCACCTTCTCTCTATGTCCTCACATGGTCTCCCCTCTGTGCCCAAATTTCCCATTTTTGTAAGGACCCCAGTCGTAGTGGATGGGGGCCCACTCTAATCACCTCATCAAACTTGATCGTTGGCTCCATGGTTCAAGCTCCCTACCGAGAGTATTAGAAAAATGGGAACACAGAAGGCGCCACAGTATCACCCCTTCCTGGCCTGGTGGCATTTAGGTTTTCACCAGAAGACATTTGTTCCTGTGCATGACTTGGCTGTGTTATCCTAGAAACCAGACCCACTGTTGGGCCTGAAGTCACTCTAACTGTGGAAATATGGTGTAGCAAGTACTGTCAAACCTTCATTCCACAGAACCTGCGGTTATAGCAATGGAGATAAAGTTCCCAAAGCAATCAGTGGCTTACAGAGAAATTACACTGGCTCATTTGATAAAGCACGTGTGAACCCAGCTAGGTGCAGTCTTTGCCGTGGCAAAATTACAGCATTCTGGACCATGGTGGTGTAGTTAAGAAGCAGCGAGGCCATGTTAAAGAAAACAAAAAAAAAAGGATGTGTTTCCCACAAATTCAGTACAAGTACTGAATGGAAAGTACAAGGCTTGTGTGGGCGCTGGGTCATGATGACAGCATCACTTCTTACCTCTGTGGACTGTTGACTGTGACCCACGCCCTGTGCACTGTGTGTGGGCATCGTCTGTTGTGTGAACTCTCAATACTGTTGTCCCTTCCTCTTGTGGGAGGGGACATTCGGGCACACAGAGGTCAGGGTGAGTGGTTAGATGGGCCTTTCTGAAGCAGTGAGCAAGACCCGAGTGGAAAAAGCAGTAAGCAAAGTGAAGTTTGCAGGGACAGAGCTTGTCTGCCAGAGGGAACTGTGAGTGCAAGGGTCCTGGGGCTGAAAGGAGGTACACTTGGAAAATGAATGCACCAAGAAGGAAACAAGGTCATGGAGGGCTGGGTGGGGCCAGATCATCCAGTCCCAGTAAGGAGGCTAGATTTGATGGAGTCCCAGTAGGTAGGATAGATTTATTCAAAGCGCAGGGAGATGCCCCTGGAGAAAATTTGTGAAGAGGCCCCCAGCTGTTCTAAGGAAAGAGGCTTAGCTGTGTGTGTTTGGGGCTGAGGGCTGGGGGGTGAGGGGAATGGGATTTGGGAGACCAGGTGGGAGGCTGCTGTAGTGAGTCAGGGCAGAGAGAGAGTGCTCAGAGAGAAGGGGTCAGATCAACTCACATTAGTGGCAGAATTGCCTGGATTTGATGGCAGAGTTGAGTCTTTGTGACAGAGAATGTGTGGTCCCCAAAGTTTAATTTATTCTCTGTTCCTTTACAGAAAGAGTTTGCCTCTCTTTGATTTACACTGCCCTGGGACTCATTTTTAAATAAATGAGCCCGACCATGTTTCTGGAAGGAAAGAATAAAATATATAAAGGTGTCAGTTCTTACCAGTGCCATGCCAACAGAATCCCAGTGGGGGATTGACGAGGTGGGAAGACAGCTTATTGAATTATTTTAAAGTTCATTTGGAAGGAAAAAATGGATAAAAATAGCTGATAGGAGACTTCAAAATATCAGAGTGCAAGTCCTTTCAGGTAACCACGCATGATCAGACTACCATAGTACAAAAGGCTGATGTGGTTCTAAAAATATGCAGACTAGTGGCACAGAATAGACCAGGTTCAGACCCCAGCGTCTGCACACATTCAGAAAGCCCAGAGATGAGGACATCACATCGGTCGGGAGGGGATGAATTGTTTGGGACCCAGTGGGGGTGATTGCCTAGCCGTTTGGTAATGAATTTCATAAAG
>RCUC01050604.1:0-11239 GCA_003697995.1 Taxidea taxus jeffersonii | reverse complement strand
TATGGAATCGGTGGGGATAGTTGTGGAAGTCCTATCACATATTTCTTCCTCTCATGGGGCATATCAACTTCTGTCTGCCTTGGTGGTTCTCCAATGCCTTCCCATGGTTTCTTTTATCTTTTTTATCCACGTTTCCTAGTTGTTGTCAATAAGAGGATTAGTTCTACAAGGCATTCTAATATGGCTGGAGTTGGAATCCTCCCCCTTTTTAAAATTTATTTTTTATTTTTATTTTTTTGTAATTTATTTTTAAAATTCAATGCTTTATGCTCATTGATGATAAAATTTCCCCGTTTGTCTGATGGGAGCTTTCGCAGGCCAATTCTTTTTTTTTTTTTTTAAGATTTTTATTTATTTATTTGTCAGATAGAGAGCGCAGGAGCAAGCACAGGCAGACAGAGAGGCAGGCAGAGGCAGAGGGAGACACAGGCTCCCTGCCGAGCAAGGAGCCCGATGTGGGACTCGATCCCAGGACGCTGGGATCATGACCTGAGCCGAAGGCAGCCGCTCAACCAACTGAGCCACCCAGGCATCCCATTTAATTTATTTTTTTTAAACCTATAATGTAACCCCACCACCCTCTCCCCAACCCCCTCCCCCCCACCCCCCTCAGTTTGTTTTATGACATTAAGAGTCTCTTTTGGTTTGTCTCCCTCCCAATCCCATCTTGTTTCATTTATTCTTTTCCTACTCCCTTAGCCCCCACCCCTGTTGCATTTCCACTTCCTCATATCAGGGATATCATATGATAGTTGTCTTTCTCCGATTGACTTATTTCGCTAAGATTAATACCCTCTAGTTCCATCCATGTTGTTGCAAATGGTATATCAGATAAAGGGCTAGTATCCAAAATCTATAAAGAGCTTAACAAACTCAACACCCAAAGGACAAATAATCCAATCAAGAAATGGGCAGAGGACATGAACAGACTTTTCTGCAAAGAAGACATCCAGATGGCCAACAGACACATGAAAAAGTGCTCCACATCACTGGGCATCAGGGAAATACAAATCAAAACCATAATGAGATACCACATCACACCAGTCAGCATGGCTAAAATGAACAAGTCAGGAAATGACAGATGCTGGCGAGGATGCGGAGAAAGGGGAACCCTCCTACACTGTTGGTGGGAATGCAAGCTGGTGCAACCACTCTGGAAAACAGCATGGAGGATCCTCAAAAAATTGAAAATAGAGCTACCTTATGACCCAGCAATTGCACTTCTGGGTATTTATCCTAAAGATACAAATGTAGTGATCCGAAGGGGCACATGTACCCGAATGTTTATAGCAGCAATGTCCACAATAGCCAAGTTATGGAAAGAACCTAGATGTCCATCAACAGATGAATGGATAAAGATGAAGTGGTATATATATACAATGGAATACTATGCAGCCATCAAAAGAAATTAAATCTGTACTGTATTCTTACAATAAAATAGGCTAGAGAAAAGCAAATGTTCATAAGAAAATTGTAAGAAAAAATACATTACAGTACAGTATCTATAAAAAAAAATCCATGTGTAAAATGGGCCCACAGTTCAAACCTGTGTTCCTCAAGGGTCAACTGTATTATGATTTTTAAAACCCTTCTCTTGCAATGTGGATTAGCTTCTTATCATTTATTCTGTGTCCACATTCTTTGTCCCTTCTTCATTAGAGAAGCCTAATGAAGGCTTCTCCGATTTGTTGTCCAAGGGTCAGAATTTTGATTGATTAATTAGGTCTATGGCTCTTCTCTTCTACCTCACTAATTTCTTTCTTCTTTTCCTTTTTAAAAATTGAGGTGGAATTCACATAATAGACAATTAACCATTTTCAAGTGAACAATTCGGTGGCATTTCGTGTTCCCGATGTGGTGCAACCACCCGTCTCTCTTGAGTTTCAACATTTTTATCATCCCATAAAAACACCCTTACTCATTAAGTCATTATTTCCTATTCTCCTCTCCCACAAGCCCCTGGCAATCTACTTTCTGTCTCTGTGGATTTGCCTATTTCAGATCTATCACATAAAGAAAGTCATACAATCTGCGATCTTTTCTGTCTGCCTTGTTTCACGCTGCAGAAGGTTTTTGACGTTCATCCAAGTTGTGGCATGCACGAGTACTCTGTTCCTTTTTACGGCTGAATGCTATTCCGTTGTGTGGGTAGACCACACTTGTTTCTCTGGTCATCAGAGCACAGAAATTTGGGTTGTTTTCGTTTTGGGGGCTGTTATAAATGATGCTGCTATGGACATTCATGTGCAAGTTTCTATGTGGACATGTGTTTTCATTTCTCTTGGGTGGATACCTAGGGCTGGAATTGCTCAGTCATATGGTAACACTGTATTTATCTTTTTGGCAAACTGCCTGACTTTTCTCAAAGTGGCTGCTGCTTTTCTAATCCCGCTATCTCATTAATTTCTGGTACTCCATTATCTCATTATGCATTCTTTTGGTTTCCTATGCTGTTCACCTTCTGGTTCTTTTGAGCTGGGTGTTTAGTTTGCTTGTTTTCATTATTTTGTTTTTACTGAGAAAAGTATTTGAAGTCACGAATTTTTTCTCTGATGACTGTCTTAAAAGTATCCCAAAGTTGCTAATATGTAGTGTTGTCATTATTCTGAAAGAAACTCTGCAATTTCAGGTAGCATTTTGCTTTTCGCCTGGGAGTTGTTTAAGAGAGAATTTAAATTTCTAGGGAGAAATTTTGTTGTTTTTTAAATTTGTTTTTAATTCCCACTTTTAATGCATTTTAATCAACAAAGTTCGTATCATCTCCATTTTGTGAAAGGCATTGTGACGTGTGTGTGTGTGTGTGTGTGTGTGTGTGTGTGTGCATGTGTAAATTTCCATTTTGGTGAATGTTCCACCTCTGCTTGAAAAGAAGGGCTATTCTTTTATTTTTAAGATTTTACTTATTTATTCAGAGAGATCGTGAGTTGGGGGGAAGAGCAGAGTGAGAAGGAGAGAGAGAGAATCTCAAGCAGATTCCCCACTGATAGTGGAGTCTGACACGGGACTCGATCTCACGACCCTGAGATCATGACCTGAGCCAAAATCAAGAGCTGGACGCTTAACCAACTGAGCCCCCAGGTGCCCCAGGATATTCTTTTTTATTATGATGTAAACTTCATACAAAACCATAAAACCTTCCTTACTGATTATATCGTTTAGTTTTTCAAATAACTTTCCTGTTTGTTGTTGTTGCTATTGTTCACTTGTCAAAGAAAAGTGTGTAAGAGGCAGCACTTTTCTGTTGGTTTCTTCCTACATCTCCTGCGGCGTTTGCTTTCTCAAGGTGGTCGTGGACTCTGTAGGCATAGGGATTCCTGCGAGATCTTCTTTGGCCCTAATGACATGACATCTTTGTCACATTTATTGCCTTTTGGCTCCAGTTCTACCTTGTCTGACATCAGAGTCAGACCCTGGCTTTTTTGTGGTTCCCATGGACCCAATATACTTTTGCCTGGCCCAGGAATTTCAGTCTTCCGAAATCACTCTGTCAAGGGGCATGCCTTGCTTTACAAGCTGATTTGAAAATCTTTTTCTGGGGGCGCCTGGGTGGCTCAGCGGGTTGAAGCCTCTGCCATTGGCTCAGGTCACGGTCCCAGGGTCCTGGGATCGAGCCCCGCGTTGGGCTCTCTGCTTGGTGGGGAGCCTGCTTCCCCCACATTCTCTGCCTGCCTCTCCGCCTACTTGTGATTTCTGTCTGTCGAATAAATAAATAAAATCTTAAAAAAAAAACAAACCAAAAACTCTGAAAATCTTTTTCTGTTAAGAGGCGATGAATCCAGTTCATGTTCCCTGTGACTGATGGGCTGGTGTCCACTCTGCCCCCTTGTGGTCCATTGTATTTACTCTATGTCTGGCACTTTATTCTATTCCTTTCTCCGGGTGTTGTTTCCTTTCTTCTTTTTAAAAGCATATCTTCTTTCATCCTTACTGTTTTCTTCTTCCTTTTTGGCGGGGCAGGGGGCGTGGTAAACATCTTTATTCAGATCTGCTTCACATACTGTACAACTCACCCCTGTAAGGAGTGCGAATCAATGGGTTTTGGTAATGGCATGGATTTTTTTTTAACTTGTGGTAAAACATATAAAATATACAATTTGCCATTTTAACTGTTTTAAAGTGTACAATTCAGGGCATGAAGTACGTTTTTGGAGTCTGCAACCATTACCACCAGCCAAGTGCGGAGCCTTGAGCCTTTTCCTCACTCCAGACAGAAACCTGTGCTCAGTAAGGAACACCCCCCTCCCGTCCTGTTCCCTGCCTCCTGCTGCCCGTCCCCTGGCCCCTGGTGGTCTCCAGTCGGCTTCCTGTCCACCAGTCTGGCTCCTCAAGGAACCACTTCCAAGTGGAACCCAGCAGTGTCTGTCCTTCTGGCTCTGACTGATTTCCCCAGCTTGATGTTCTCAAGCTGTAGCCATAGAGCGGCGTGGCTTTGTTTCTGCAACTTTGTTGCAAGTTAGGGAAGTCTGTGTTTTTTGTTTGGTGGTGGGGGGCTTTATTCTACTATCTTTTTTAGGGGTTCACTAGCTTGAAACATATGGAACGGGCATTTTTGTAGGTCAAAAATGGTCAGATGCTCGCAGTTTCAGAGGATACAGACTAATATTTGGTTTGTCAGCATTGGTGTCGTCCTGCATCTCCCACCTACCGCTTCCGTGATAGCCCCTGGATTTGTCACACTCTCCCCCCGCCCCTGCCCCTTTGAAGTTGCGCTCTATTTTGTCAGAACACGCAAGAGTTAGGTGTTATTCCTCCAGACCCACAATTAAACACATCCTGTGCTCGCCACCAGCCTTCCAGATGATTCCTCTGGAAGGGCTGGTGCCAACGCTGTTGCCTGCACACTGGAGACTGCATTTCACAGCCCTGATGGTTGAAGGACAGCTCGGCCTGATGATCCTGCCCATTCCAGTCACGTTCACCCAGGTGCCCCAGGAGGCCAGGTTAAGTACCCGGACTGTTAGAGCAGGGAGACTTGCTAAGTGAGTCATTGTCGCTTTTCCATATGCATTTCTTCTCCTAGTCTGTAAATTCTTGACATCCTCCCATTCTCTGCACAGCCGCGCTGGCGCGCAGCGACCGAGCCCTGTATTCAGATGCCACTCTCTTTTCCCCCAGGTGATGTTGGAACCCTTGGTACTATGACAGCTTGGGTTGTATTAGAATCACCCGTCTGATATGTCACTGAACGGGAAAGTCAGATCTGCATGCAAACTTTTTGTACAAGAGGCTGCGAAGAATGCGGTGCATTACTTGAATCGCAGGGCTTTCTAGACAAACTCCAGATGCACCGCTGTGATACCTTCCAACATCACAGCCCATCGGGACACGACATGGCGGGGCCTCTGCAGTGAGGTCTGCCTCTCTAAGTATTAATTTACCAGTTTGAGCGTTTCGTTCCCAGTAATTTGTTTGGGGACCACTTTAAAGAGCAAACAGCGTCTCCCCAGTTTCTCTCCTTCAGGGATTCTAATTGGCGCTATTAACTGAGCCCAATTAGTGATGCATTAATATACGGATTCATCAATCTGCGACGAAAACTTTTTTGGACTTAATAAGCCCCTGAATCCGAGTTGTCTTTGTCATCTGATGTATTTTCAATTCGTTGACTGATAATGTTATCCGAAAATGCCACCTTTTCCATTCCCTTTGCTTCATTACACTCAGACACAGTGTTGACAATTTCCAATCAGGCTGTTAAAATGAGCGACTCTGCAATTATGTGAGTCATTTCGGCTGTGGCTCTTAATTGCTCAACCTCGTAACCAGTTCCTTGGGCTCCATCGGCTGCTGGGGCAATCGATCTCAGCAAAGAACTTTTGTTTTTTAATTCCTGCTTGTGGATGCTGATAAAAGGTCAAGGCTTTTTTTCTGCACAATACACACGGTGTGCGGAGAGGTCTGCTTGGCTCCCTTCCTTGCCGGTTAATTCTCCCAGCCAGATAAGACATTTAGGCCGAGGGGGTGGTAATTGTCAGGGCACACGATCCCAACGTGTGACGATTCTCATTATGTTGCCTAATTAACGACTTAGACTTTTGGGCAGGATTGCTGCTTGTCTTGTGATGATGATAATTAAAAAGTTGTCCATTATGGAGGGATAATATAGTATAAATGTCTATTTATATATTAAATAGATATCCATTTAGATATAAAGTACCTCCATTTAGATATGAAACACTTAATCTGAGGCCTTTGCAGCTTCTGAAAATCAATTTTTCAAGGTTTTTTTTTAAAGTTTGCATTGTGTTTAAAAAATATAAATGGAAATTAAAATAAACTCAAGCAGGAGTCAATAAAATAGGATGTATTAAGTGTTGATTTGTATTTAATTCGGAATTAAATTTCTGAAAAACTCACAAAATATGAGTATTACCTACACATATGTATAATGAAATGCATTTTGAAAAGATAGATTTTCCTGGTGCTGTAAATGCCTTCAGTCCCCTCTAATGGATTGATTTACTTAAGGCCTGTTAAATTACTGTTTTTAAACAAGTAAGCATTGTTTCCTAATTGCTAAAACCAAATTTTATTAAGAATCAGACTTTGGCCAATCGTAAATATCAGTTTTCAAAAATAAATTAAAA
Organism: Taxidea taxus jeffersonii; assembly: GCA_003697995.1. Lineage (NCBI taxonomy): Eukaryota > Metazoa > Chordata > Mammalia > Carnivora > Mustelidae > Taxidea > Taxidea taxus. The sequence continues at coordinate 4,652 of RCUC01050604.1, read as the reverse complement.
ACGAAGGCGTGGCCAGGAAAATCAACAAAATCAATGATGCTCGATCTGGAAACATGTAGTACTGAGATTCCTCACCATCATCAGCATGAAGGAAAAAATCATTTGACCATCGATGATAGAATGAAAAATTATAAAAATAAAAGCGAGTCAAAAAGTAAATATTTTCATATGTTTAGAAAACAGAGAAGTTCACTGATAAAAAGTGGGGGAATAAATTTGTAATCTGACTCGCTGACTGGTGTGAAGGCCAGGGTTGTGCCATTGGGTGTCACCTCTAGGGGCTGGAGGAGGGGGCTGCACGCACCTTCTCAGGTGAGCAAGTGATGACTGGCGTATGAAGCTCATGGAAGGCTGTCTAGTCTGGGGTCCTCCCAAAGAAAAGGAACTGCTGAGAGAGGTGGCTGGGCCAGCTGTGAAGATCACATGGCAGCCGCCATCTTGGTTCCAGGTGGAAGACGACACCAAAGCCCAAATGGAAAGAGAGATGGGTCCCAGGGTGGAAAGGTGGGAAGAAATGAAGAGTTGCTGAATCTGCCCACCCTGAAACCCACCTGACTTTGGGATCTCTGTTACATGAAATAATACTCATTTTCATCCTTTCAGCTGGAGTTGGGTAGCTTCTGTTCCTGTAGCCAGAGACTCCTAAACTGAGGTGGTCCTCAGTGAATGTTCAATAGAGAGCTGGGAAGCTGGGTGAGAAGAAGGTGATGAGGGGTTAAAATAAAAGCTCTGTGTGGAGTGGCCGGAGGTCCCCCGCCCCCCATCTCCCATAAGGTGGCTGGTGTGGGTCCTGCTGGGTGAAGGAGGCGTGCTGGGCTGGTAGGTCGGAAATGACCTCAGTTTTCCCGGCAAGTGTTGGGAGGGAACCAAACAGTTCTGCAAAGTTTTATTATGATTCAGAAAGGAATGACAGTGTTTTCGTGTGGGGGCGGGAAGGGGGATGAGCGATCAGTCTTCTTTCAGACAGGTTTCATCTTCCGAACATTCGATCAGACCATGAGTGATCGGTGGGTATTAAATGCTCACCTTTAAAGGTCAGTACACAGACAGGCGGGCTGCGTGGCTCAGACTGTGCCTTGGGTGACCGTGGCAGAATTCATTAACTTGTCACAGCTGTCTCAGAGCCTGTCAGATGTCCTTCCACGGGACGTACTTTTTCCTCAACAACTTCCAAGCTGGCGGGGCCAAACTGGGAAGCCACGCAAGCCCCCAGAAGGGGGAGTTTGGGGGAAGCTGAGGCAAGTCTGCCCACTTGATCCGAAAGCTCATGGAGAGCAGCAACGCTTGGTGTAGGGAGCGTTCACTGCTCACCGCGGGCTGGTGGTGGTCCTTCCAGCTGCTCTGGGGGGCAGGTGGGGAGTCCTGTTAAAGAAAAGGAGGCCTGGAAGGTGGGGTGTGGGATGCCCTTGGATTTCCCAGCGGCAGAACTGGACGGCACAACCCACAGGATGGTCCTGGGTCCATGCCCTTAACTGCCCTTAACCACCCCCTCCCCGAGGCTTCCCCTGTGGACATCATGCTGAGTCTGGGCAACCAGGAGGGAAGGTGCTGCATCCTCGGGGGGTCTGTGTATGTGACACACACCAACAACAAAGCCACATCAACAAGTCGCCAGGAAAGGGCAGGGAGGGGTCCCATTTCTGGGCACGGTTCAGCTCTGAGGGGCTTAGGAAGTGTCCATGCCTCCCTCAACAGGAAGGGTCCATGCCTCCCTCAACAGAACGAGCCTCTGGGGAGGGCCCCTCATTCCCCCCAGGAGGCTGGAGACAACTCCCCCCCCCTCCAGAAGGCAGAGCCCCCCTGCAGGAAAGGGAGAAGCAGGCCGCCCTCCCCCTGCCCCCACTCCTGCGAGCATCCTCTTCTCACCTCCCACAGTGGGAGCTGGGCTCCCGTTCCCTCCCCAGAGCACCCAGGTGTTTGCTGCACATTCAGAAACACTGATTGAACAACCATGTTTTCTGACTCGATCAGAAATGCCAGTTCACTGTGGAAAATTTGGAAAGTGCTGGTGTGTATAAGTTAGAACAGAAAATTACTCATAATCCCCCTGAGAGAAGTGCTGAAAACAATGTGGGCTGCTTCTTTCCAGCTTCCCTCTCTCTGGAAATGTCTGTTTCCCTCATGTATCTCCAGGCGTTTATCCCACAAATGTTTCCTGAGCACCTACCATGTCCCTGGCACTGTCACCCCCGCCCCCAAATACCACCCAGGACAGTTAGAGTCCCTGCCTTCCTGGGCTTCCTGCCCCAGAGGGAGTGGGGTGAAGGAGGACCACGGGAGGCTACTGCACAGGGGACAGGTAGCTGGGAGGATGCTCCCACTACGACAGTCAGGTAAGGACAGTGGGGCAAGGTTTTGGCCATGTCAAAAGGAGGCAGCAAGGATCCATGGGAGGCTTGGGGTGGGGGGTGGGCTAGGAAAAGCTTCCAGAAGCAGCCTTGGAGCCAGGTGGGATGAGGACCCCACGCTCACCTTGGAGGGGGGCAGCCAGGAGAGTCCCAGTCTGAAGGAACCCCCTTGGACTGAGCTGCCCTATGTATTTGCATGGCTTAGGGGCCTGGGGAGAGGCCCTTGGAGCCCAGCTCAACTGCACACCTGGAGCCTGTCCTTGCCAGGCCCTGGGGGGCCTCTCCATGTCTGGAGGGCTCCATTGTCCTGTCTGGGCTCTGCTCTCTCCCTGATGGGCTCTGGTGAAGTCCCAGCTTTGGGTCTCGGTCCACCTGGCTTTGGTGAGTCACCATACCAGCCCTGGGGTTTCTCCCCTGTGCAGTGGTGATCCTACCTGGCCCCTTGTGGGGTCCTGACTTTAAAGCAACCGCAGAGGATAGTATCTCTGGGACCTCACCGCTTGGACACCCCTCACCTCAAACTCAACATTCCCCGAACCCAGCGCTCTGCAACCCCCAAACCTACTCCTCCCCCAGCATCCCCTATATCTGAGGACTGTCCACATAGTTCTTCAGACTGGAAGCCTGGGGCCACCCAGCACCCTACTCCCTAGCTCCTCCAAAGACCTCACTCAAGGCTTCTGACCCCCATTTCCTCCAGGGAGCGGCAGTCTGTCCCTTTGGCTCCATCTGCCTTTGTCCCCACTGGAGTCTCAGAAGCTTCCTCTCCCGGGTCCACACCCCAGAACACCTTCTCGGAAGTTGCTTCCCAGGGGCACAGTGGGTCTATTAGCCATGCATTTCTGATCTCACCCCCCTGCCTGAAACCCTCCAATGTCAACGTCCCCACTGCTCTTAAGAAAATGGTCAAAATCCTCAGTAAGTTTCCTGGGTAAGTACTCTTGAAGTGTCTGCACAGCACTGCTCCTAACCGTGATGAATTAATCATTACTCCTAACTGCAGTGAATTAATTGTGCATGAGCGTTGGTTTCATGTCTGTCTCTATTGGAGTTTAGCTGTCAGTGCCGGATTCTTAGCACTGAGCACAATGACATGTTTATATGTAGAAAAACAAGTGAATAATAAAAACAGCTAACATTTGGGTACTTATTATCTTCTAGGCAGTGAGCTAAGCATTTTGCATATATTAGCTTTAACCTCAGCGACCCCGTGAGGAAGCTTCTGTCCTCATAAGAAATCGAAGCACAGAGCGGTTAAGTAGTTCGCCCAAGGGTACCCAGGAAGGGCGAGACCCAGGCAGTCCGTCTCCCAGGCCATGCTCCAAAATAAACAGCAGCAACAGCAAAATGCACTCATTCACTGTGGGAAACATGTGGAAGTGACTGGTGACATACTGTCCACAGTGCTTTGTGACCTACTTTCTCACCGGACGGACGGTTCTGGGAGACCACCTTTTCATGGCATCATCTGGGACAATATTTTTATTCCTGTCCCAGGGTATGGCGGAACTAGCATTTGCTTAGCTCAGGTTCTTGTCGGCATAGAGAACTACTTCGCCCGTTTCTCACGCTGTAGCGATCATCGCGGGAGCAGCCAACTCACTCTGCCCGCTTTATTTATTTCTGGTGGTCCAGTCTTTGACGGGGAATTGCTGGGTCCAAGGGTGCCCTAGGTTTTAAGGCTTGGAGTCAGAGGTGGGACCCACACGTCCTGCCGCCCGCAGCACCTTCTCGTGCCGGTCAGGTGCACACCGGGCACCCCCCTTCCCAGGGTCGTGTCCTTGGCATCATGCAGTTATGTGGAACAGACTTGGCAAATGCTCAAAGAACCATCTTCTTCCCCACCTTCCCTCAAGGAAGGTGCTGTCCCTGCTGTCCACCTGCTGTCCTTCCCTGGCTCCCACGCCAGTCCCCTCTGGCGCTCACACGCACGGAATCACAGCCTTCCAGCATGGCCAGCCCAGGAGGGCGGTCCTAGGAAACAGAAATCCAGGCTGGAGCCTGCTTTCTTTCTCCCTGTCCTGCTTCCCCCTTGCTCTAAATCTAGAATCCGGCCAGGATTACGCATGTTCGGTCAGAAACCAGAGGTGATCTTTTTTTTTTTTTTTCCTTCCCTTGTCTCTTTTCAAGTCTGGAAAATTCCTGCAGATGTTATGTTGGGACTCTTCAGAAAACACTGGATTCCCATTAAAGATGGGACTTTGCTTTTTTAAAACAAAAGGTTTTATATGATTTCAAATAACCCAGAGCAGCTGAATAAACCTAGCGTGAAAATGAGCCCTGGGTGGGCCACCCCCCCCCCCC
>RCUC01050576.1:0-47954 GCA_003697995.1 Taxidea taxus jeffersonii | reverse complement strand
AAAAAAAAAAAAAAAGTTTCTTAACTATAACTAAAAGGCACTATTTTACTTTGACAGTAAAAGCTATCTCCAAAATGAAAAAAGCTAAAACGAAAAACTATAGTCTCTAAGATTTAGAAGCAAGACTTTCTGTGAAAAGCAGATTATCTAAACAATTTCTTTCCCTGAGAGAGATTTTCATAATATTTACTGTAAAGTATAAATATTAGGTTTCTTGCTTCGTGTGAACTATTTGTAGGTATAGTAAATATAACTCTTTAAAAATAAAACTAGGATAATAGCAACAGCTAATGTTTACATTTACTAAAATCCATGTGAAGATTACTTTGACAAAATGTTAGAAAATTAAATAAAAATTTCCCATATAACTGGAAACACTGTTCAGTGTGATTTTGAACTGAAATTGGCTGTAGTTTCATACTGTGGCTTTAAACAGAACAAGTCTATGTTTAACATGGATGTTTTCTTAAAACTTGGGGTTGAGTAAGTTTCTACAAGAAAAATTGATACTGAATGTCTTGGTTTACATATTGATCTGTAGCAACTAATTTGTCTTTAGCTTAGAACTTATCTACTATTCCCCTAGCAGCTTCAGGCAACACCATAGATAAATAACAATGAACTGTTTGCTTATTTATTTGTATGTGTAGTTCACTGGTGTTGCTGAAGACTCAGACAGTCTTTGTAAGATTACATTTTTTAAAAAAGAATTAAATGAAAATATAAATGACAACTACAGTTTGGAATCTTTTACTCAAAGGGAAAACCAGGTTTTTCAGGAAATAGTCTCAGAAATTAAGATGTTTTTGCTGATTATTTTATATGTATGACTTTTAGACCAGTAGGATACTATGTACAATAATGTATTTTATTAACAATTGGCTAAACTGACGTTTGAATATTTGGAGATATGCTGAGGTTTTTGATAGGGATAATTAACAAAAGTAAGTAATAAACTATGAAAGTCTACAAATACTAAGAACAGTGCCAAATGAGAGTTATGCTGTAGTATTTTCTATTCCATTCCTCCTCTTTGCCTGGAAGGAGACACATACCACGGGAGAACCAGCACTCTGTTGGAAGGCACTGAATATAAATCCAGCTTTGCATTTAATTGGTAATTGGATTTCAAATAATTGGATTGAACTCTCTGAGTATATCTCTATCTCCATAATTTGGAGAATTCTACTTCTTCTTCATCTTCTCTTTTTTTAAGATTTTATTTATTTATTTCACAGAGAGAGAGAGATCACAAGTAGGCAGAGAGGCAGGCAGAGAGAGAGGGGGAAGCAGGCTCCCCGCTAAGCAGAGAGCCCGATGAAGGGCTTGATCCCAGGACCCTGAGATCATGACCTGAGCCAAAGGCAGAGGCTTTAACTCACTGAGCCACCCGGCGCCCCAAGAATTCTACTTCTAATAATAGCTAATATCCTATGAAGTTGATACTCTTATTAGCTCCCTTATAAAGATGAATAAACTGAGGCACAGAATAAATGTTGACACTGGTTTTCATACTGAAGCTGAGCGTGTGCTCTTAGACACTCTGACATCCTAACATCCTGGAAGAGCTATTAACTTTCACTTGTTTGCTGATTATATATTATAAGAGCTTGGTGAATTACAAAAACACATTCCATATGTATCACGGATTATTTTCTTATTTTTCTAAATGGCAAGATCATTTTGCTCATAAAAATCTGTATTTGGAGAGGTGATATCTGAGTGAAATCTATAGTCTAGTTAATTGTAGTGTGTCAGTATCACTTCTTCATTTTTCTATGAAAGGTATTACCACTGAAGAAGAAGGAAGGGTACATGGACTTTCTCTCCTATTGTTTTTGCAACTTCTTATGAGTTTATAATTATTTCAAAATAAAAGGTTTAAAAAGGAATCTGTTCCCAGTGTCTTTTTAGAGAAGTGCACAAGGTATTCTATTGACATATAGAAAAGAAAATGTTAGAACCTCTACTTCTATCTTTGTTCTTTACCTATTCAAGAAATTTTTGTGTGTTTATCTTAATGTGCATAGTGCATTGGAGAAAATATATATCAATGTAGAACTTCATATATATTGGGTATTCTTGATTATTTATTTTAAATAGCATGGATGTGTTATGAAAAAATTTATAGACTTCTGGTTTAAGATGTAGAAGAAAGAATAGGTATTTGGAAGCCAGATTAGGATTAAAATTCAAGCTCTTTACTTATTAAATAAATGATACAATTTCCTCATTTATTTAAAAAATATAAAACAGTACTTTTTGTGAAGTTTATGTGAGAAGATTTATGTTTTGTGCCTAGCATATAAGCCTTCAATGGATGTTAGTTAGCTTCTCCCTCCCTTTGAGAAAATTAAGTTTCCTATATATTTATTTGCCTTATCTCTCCTGTATAAAAAGGAGTTGGAGAACCTGGAGGTAATTAAAGAGGATTGTGTCTCTACAATATCTTTAAAATTAACTAAAATTTTCAAATAGCATGGAATTCCCACTTTGGGTAAATCATTATTCTTGGCCTGAGTTAAAAATGCCTTTGCATAATCCTAATATGACTCCCAAAAAATAACAATTATTTTAAAGGAGGGGGAGAAAAATAAATAAATTTTTGAAAGTTTTTCTTTTAGCTTTCCAACTTACCATCTTATTTCAGAATGGCTGGAATTGATTGGGTACCATGTCATGTTCTAAGAGCTATGCTTTACAATGTAATTTTATTTATGTAATAACTCCTGTGCTGACTTTGAGCACTGACAAGTTGCTCTTCTAGGCTGATGAAGATAAAGTTTCAATTTGAATTCAGTATTTTCTTTTTTCTTTTCAAAATTTTATTTATTTATTTGACAGAAAGAGATCACAAGTAGGCAGAGAGGCAGGCAGAGAGAGAGGGGGAAGCAGGCTCCCTGCTGAGCAGAGAGCCCAACGTGGGGCTCAATCCCAGGACCCTGGGATCATGACCTGAGCTGAAGGCAGAGGCTTAATCCACTGAGCCACCCAGGTGCCCCTGAATTCTTGTTTGCCCTAATAATTGAAAATTATTTAGTTTCATTTATCAAGTTAAGTACCAAATCATTTTTTTAAAATTTTTTAAGATTTTATTCATTTATTAGTTAGAGAGAGAGAGAGAGAGAGAGCGGGCACAAGCAGACAGAGAGGCAGCCAGAGGCAGAGGGAGAAGCAGGCTCCCTGCCGAGCAAGGAGCCTGATGTGAGATTCGATCCCAGGACGCTGGGATCATGACCCCAGCCGAAGGCAGCCGCTTAACCAACTGAGCCACCCAGGTGTCCCCCAAATCACTTTTTGATGAAAATTTTCCAATCAATGGTACTGCTTTGGTGGAGAAAGGGACAGATTTTCTTAATATTGGTATCCTCAAAAATTATATGTGCTTTTTTTTCTTTTTGTTTTTTCCCACAATCTTAGAGTTAGTTTGGAGGAATGAGTATATTCTCTGACCAATGAAGAGTATGGAGATGTATGTCATTTCAAAGTCAATTGAAAGCTGCTGTGCTTTATTCTCCAGAAGGAATGTGTGTCATTTCAAAGTCAATTGGAAGCTGCTGTGCTTTTTTCTCCAGGCTCCTCTACAGCTGAAGGGGCCATGGGTTTTAGATGGCATGATTACAAGAAGCAGGAGGACTTGCCGCCCATATCAGACATCATCTCAGGTAAGCTACTAAGATTTTAGAGTTTGATTTATGTGGCAGCTAGCTATCTTGATTTAAACAGTGTCTTGGCTGTTGTAAAACTTATATTTTGGGAAGCAAATTTTATGAACGTTTGAGGACTGATTTTAGTTCCTTTCAGAGATTATAGTTAATTGTATGTTTTGCATTTTTTATACTTAATTATATGTTAAGTGACACTTTTGTTTAAAAAAATAATGTTTTGAGTTAAGAATATAATGAGGGACGCTTGGGTGGCTCAGTGGGTTAAGCCGCTGCCTTCGGCTTGGGTCATGATCCCAGGGTCCTGGGATCGAGTCCCATATTGGGCTCTCTGCTCGGCAGGGAGCCTGCTTCTCTCCTCCCCTCTCTGCCTGCCTCTCTGCCTACTTGTGTGATCTCTGTCTGTCAAATAAATAAATAAAATCTTTAAAAAAAAAGAAAGAATATAATGAAAGCTGGGCTGGAGGGAGGAGGGATAATGGCAGGAGAGTAGGGGACCCATGTGTCAATTGACCCCTGAATTCAGCTAGATATCTATCAAATCATTCTGAACATCTATGAATTCAACCTGAGATCTAAGAAAATAATTGTTGTGATTCTACAAATAGAAAATCAACCACTCTTTGCAAGCAGCTCGAAAAGTGTTCAGGGGAAAAAAGCCACACAGAGCAACCTGAAGCAGTTAACACTGAGTCTGGCCCCCTGGCAAGGTGTAGTGCAACTCTACCCAGGCAGACACCTGAGATTCAGTGCAACAGGCCCCTCCCCCAGAAGACCAGCAGGGACATTAGTTGGATACCAAGTTTATGAATCACTCAGAACTGGAAAATTTTTATGCTGGGGGAAAATAGTATATAAAATGTGAAAGTTTTTTTGTTTTGTTTTTCTCATGAGTTTTTAGTCTTTCAGTTTAAAATGTTTTTCTTTTTCCTTTTTTTCTTTCTTGACTAATTTCTTATTTGATCAACTTTGTTTTTAAGTCTTTTTTAATTTTCATTTTTATGCTTACATTGCATACATATATTCTTAATTTATATGTATATATGTTTTTCTTTCTTTACCATAATACACCCAGGATAAGGTGGATCATCCTGTTTTCTCCACCTGTGAGAGCATATTCTCTCTTTTTTCCCTTTTTTTACCTTCTCTTTTTTTGTTCCTGACCTCTTCAGATTTTTCTAGTGTATATTCCACTGGAGTTGTGGTTGATATTTTTTATTCTGTTCTCTCCTTCATCTATTCTCTGAAAAAAAAATCACTAGAAGGAAAAATTGACAGCAAAAGAAAGAACCAGAGATAATACTTTCTGCCATAGATCTAATTGTTATGGATATAAGGAAAATGTCAGAAATTGAATTCAGAATAATGATTATAAAGTTACTAGCTGGGCTTGAAAGAAGCATAAAAGAAACAAGAGAATCTCTTAGTGTAGAACCAAAATCTAATTAGGACAAAATTAAAATGTTTTAACTGAGATGCTGTCTAAAATAGATGCTCTAAGAGCTAGAGTAAATGAGGCAGAAGAGAGAGTCAGTGAAACAGAAGACAAAATGATGGAAAGGAAGGAAGCTGAGGAAAAGAGAGAAAAACAGCTAATAGACCATGAGGGGAGTCTTCGGGAAATCAACAATACCATAAAGCAAAAACAATATTAGAATTATTGGGGTCCCAGTGGAAGAAAAATGAGAGGAACAGGAGGTACATTTGAGCAAATAATAGCTGACAATTTCCCTAATCTGGTAAAGGAGATAGGCATTCAAGTCCTGGAAATCAATAAATGAATAAAATCAATAAAATCAATATCAATAAAAGTAAATCAATACCCTGACATAGAATAGTGAAGCTTGCAAATTTTAGTTAAGGAGAAAATCCTGAAAGCAGCTCAAGACAAAAGGTCTTTAGCACACAACAGTAAGAACATTAGACTGACAGCAGACCTATCCACAGAGACCTGGCAGGCCAGGAAGGACTGGCATGATATATTCATGGTACAAAATGAGAAAAACATGCAGCCAAGAGCATGTTAACCAGCAAGGCTGTCATTCAGAATGGAAGGAGTTTCAGGACAAACAGAAACTGGAAGGATTTATGTTTACTAAACCAGTGCTGCAAGAAATATGAAAGGGGATCCTATAAGCAAAGAGAGAACCCAAAACAGCAGAGACAAGAAGAAAACAGAGAAAACCCACAGAAACAAGGATTTCACAGGTAATACAATGGCACTAAATCCATATCTTTCAATAGTTACTCAGAATTTAAATGACCTAAATTCTCAAATCAAAAGAGACAGGGTATTAGATGGATAAAAAAGCAAGATCCATCCATATGCTACCTATAAGAGACTCATTTTAGACCCAAAGACACTTCCATTTGAAACTTAGGGGGTGGAAAACCATTTCTCATGTTAATGGACATCAAAAGAAAACTTGGGTAGCCATCCTTACATAAGACAAATTAGATTTTAAACCAAAGACTTTAGTAAGGGATGAAGAGAGACACTATATCATACTTAAAGGGTCTATCCATCAAAAAGATCTAAAAATTATAAATATTTATGCTCCTACCTTGGGAGCAGCCAATTATATAAACCAATTAGTAGCAAAATTAAAGAAACACATTGATAATAATACAATAATAGTAGCAGACTTAAACCCCCACTCATAACAATGGACAGATAATCTAAGCAGAAGATCAACAAGGAAACACGGCTTTAAATGACACACTGGACCAGATGGACTTCACAGATAACTACAGAACATTCTGTCCTAAAGCAACAGAATACACATTCTTCTCAAAGGCACAAGGAACATTCTCTAGAATAGATCACATACTGGGTCTCAAGTCAGGTCTTAACTGGTACCAAAAGCCTGGGATAATTCCCTGAATATTTCAGACTACAAGGCTTTGAAATTTGAACTTAATCAAAATAAGAAATTTAGAAAGATCTCAAATACTTGGAAGTTAAAGGGCATCCTACTAAAGAATGAATGGGTCAACCAGATTAAAGAAGAAGTTTTAAAATTCCTGGAAACAAATGGAAGTGAAAACACAACTGTTGAAAACCTTTTGGGATGCTGCAAAGGTGGTCTTAAAAGGTGGGATGTTCATAACAATACAAATCTTTCTCAAAAAATTATAAAAACCTGAAATACACAAGCTAACCCTACACCTAAAGGAGCTAGAGAAAGAACAACAAATAAAGCCTAAACCAGCCAGGAGAAGATAAATAATAAAAATTTGAGCATAAATCAATGAAACAGTAACCAAAAGAACAGTAAAACATATCAATGAAACTAGAAGTTGGTGGGGTGCCTGGGTGTCTCAGTGGGTTAAGCCTCTGCCTTCAGCTCAGGTCATAATTCAGGGTCCTGGGATTGAGCCCCACATTAGGCTCTCTGCTTAGCAGGGAGACTGCTTCCCTCTCTCTCTGCCTGTCTCTCTGCCTACTTGTGATCTCTGTTTGTCAAATAAAAAAGGAAAAATTTTTTTAAAGAATTTTAAAAAAAGAAAGAAACTAGAAGCTGGTTCTTTGAAAGAATTAAGAAGATTGATAAACCCTTAGCCAGCTTATCAAAAAGAAAAGAGAAAGGGCCCAAATTAATGAATGAAAGAGGAGAAACCATGACTAACACCAAGAAAATACAATTTTAAGAACATATTATGAGTAAAAAATATGCCAACAAATTAGGCCTGGAATAAATAGATGCATTCCTAGAAATGTATAAACTACCAAAACTGAAATAGGAAGAAATAGAAACAGACCCATAACCACAAGTAAATTGAAACATTAATCAAAAATCTTCCAACAAACAAGAGTCTAGGGCCAGATGGCTTCCCAGGGGAATTCTACCAAACATTAAAGAACTAATACCTATCCTTCTGAGGCCATTTTAAAAAATAGAAAGGGAAGGAAAACTTTGAAACTCATTCTATGAGGCCAGGATTACCTTGATCCCAAAACCAGGCAAAGACCCCACCAAAAAGGAGAATTATAGACCAATATCCCTGATGAACATGGATGCCAAAATTCTCACCAATATGCTAGTCATTAGGATCCAACCGTACATTAAAAGGATTATTCACCACTGTCAAGTGGGATTTATTCCTGTGCTGCAAGGATGGTTCAACATTTGCAAATCAACCAACATGAGATGTCAGATTAATAATAATAATAAAAAGGACAAAAACCATATAATCCTCTCAACTGACACACATCTCTAAAGACAAGGGAAACAACGGCAAAAATAAAATATTGAGAGTTCATCAAGATAAAAAGCTTCTCCACAGCAGGAAACAGTCAACAAAATTAAAAGGCAACCTACAGAATGGGAGGAGATATTTGCAAGTGACATATCAGACAAAGGACTAGGATTCAAGATTTATAAAGAACTTATCAAAAACAAATAATCCAGTCAAGAAATGGGGAAAAAACATGAACAGACATTTCTCCAAAGAAGACATACAAATGGCCAACAGACACATGAAAAAATGTTCCATATCCCTTGGCATCAACGAAATAGAAATCAGAACAATGAGATACCACCTCACCCCAGTCAGAATGACTAAAATTAACAAGTCAGGAAGCAACAAACATTGGTGAGGATACTGAGAAAGAGGAACTCTCTTACACTGTTGGGAAAGGCAAGGTGGTGCAGCCACTCTGGAAAATAGTATGGAGGTTCCTAAAGAAGTTGAAAAGAGAGCTACCCCATGACTCATCAATTGCACTATTGGATATTTACCTAAAAGATACAGATGTAGTGAAACGAAGAAGTTTATAGCAGCAATGTCCAAAATAGCCAAATTGCAGAAAAGGCTGAGATGTCCATCAACAGCTGAATGGATAAAGAAGATGTGGTATAGGGGCATCTGGGTGGCTCAGTGGGTTAAAACCTCTGCCTTCGGCTCAGGTCATGATCCCTAGGATCCTGGGATTGAGCCCTGCATCGGGCTCTCTGCTCAGCAAGGAGCCTGCTTCCCCCTCTCTCTCTGCCTGCCTCTCTGCCTACTTGTGATCTGTCTGTCAAGTAAATAAAAATGAAATCTTTAAAAAAAAAAAAGAAGAAGATGTGGTATATATGTATACAATAGACTATTACTCAGCCATCAGAAATGATGAATATTTACCATTTACATCAACATGGATGGAATTGAAGGGTGTTACACAGCGCAAAATAAGTCAATCAGAGAAAGACAATTATCATATGGTTTCACTCATATGTGGAATATAAGAAACAATGCAGAGGATCATAGGGGAAGGGAGGGAAACAGGATGGGAAGTCATCAAAGAGGGAAAACAAACCATGAGAGACTCTCAACGTTAGGAAAAAAACAGGATTGCTGGAGGGGATGTGGATGGGGAGATGGAGTAATTGGGTGGTGGGCATTAAGGAGGGCATGTGATGTGATGAACACTAGATGTTACACGCAACTGATGAATTATTAAGCTCTATATCTGAAACAAATAATGTACTATATATATATATATATATATATATGTTGCCTAATTGAATTTAAAGAAAAGAATATAATGAAAGCTGGACTATTTTTAATTTTTATTTTTAATTATCAGTAAAAATGGTGTCACTCAAAACTCAACTCTATGTATAGCCCTTCTTGCTCTCAGAGACTTGCTAAAATTCTCCAGATTGCCCAAACTGAGAACAGAGCATCACAACAAAGAGAGATTTTGTATATATTAGTTATTTTCCAATTAAGATGAATTATTTCCTCCAAATAAATACAAATCTATGGATGCTTTATAGCAAGCTTGATTTTATTTATTTGATAGAGAGGGCACAAGCAAGGGGAGAGGGAGAAACAGACTCCCACTGAGCAGGGAGCCCAATGTGGGGTTCAATCCCAATACCCTAAGTTCATAACCTGAGCTGAAAGCAGACATGTAACTAACTGAGTCACCCAGTGCCCCAACAAGCTTTATTTTTTTAATAATGAGTAAATGAAAAGTCATCTTCACTTGCATATATATTAGCAGCTTTCTTTTCTTAAGATTTTATTTATTTATTTTAAAAGAGAGGGAAACTGTAAGAAAGAGCATGATCAGAGGGGAGGGGCAGAGGGAGAGGGAGAACAGACTCCCCACTGAGCAGGGAGCCTGACCCAGTACTCCATCCCAGGACTCTAAAATCATGACCTGAACTGAAGGCAGACGCTTAACTGACTGAACCACCTTGGTGCCCTTACCAGTTTTCTGATGTGATCACCAAAGCTGTGGAATAAATCTATTAAAAAATGTCCTCCTGGGGCACCTGGGTGGCTCAGCGGGTTAAGGCCGCTGCCTACGGCTCAGGTCATGATCCCAGGGTTGTGGGATCGAGCCCCGCATTGGGCTCTCTGCTCTGCGGACAGCCTGCTTCCTCCTCTCTCTCTCTGCCTCTCTGCCTACTTGTGATCTCTGTCTATCAAATAAATAAATAAAATCTTTAAAAAAAAATGTCCTCCTATAGGTATAGTGGTATATTATAGTTGAAGACAAAATGTAATCTTTTCACACTACTATGAAAAAATGCTGCTTCTAAGTGAAAACAGCAAAATCTATCCCCATCCCCAAAAATCCACCCCAGGAAGTAAAAGTTTTAAACTCAATGACAGATAGAAATCGCTTTCCTCGGCAACTAAACAAAAAAATATATTTTTTTTCTCTAAAGATATAAAAACATTTTTGGAGTTTATAAATCTGAGAGCAATCAGGAAACTAGATGGATAACTAATCTTCACAAAGAATTCTTAATATTTAAAGTCAATTGTTATGAATGATAGCTAATGAAATACCAGTTAAATTTTTATAGTTCAAAAAACAGGTGAAAAATGGTCCTTGTCCAAAGGGAAAGTTTAGGAAGATCTCTAGAAAATAATTTAAATTGAGATACATTCTCTTTACCAAATCTGCCCAGCTCTCCAAGGTAAACATTCTGAGACTTTTGCAAATAGTCAAGGAACCTCTGATGCTCCTAAGCAATCAGAACCTCGGCTATGCACCTGATTCCTAATAAAGCTGATCTTCATAGAGAATAGCAAAATAACAGTAAATATCAGGATACAAGCTTTTAAAGCATGACTTATTTAGAACTGAATGGTAGTGGCTGGCCCATTTCCTTCATTACTTACTGCCTACTTAGTTTCAGAAATAGCAAATACAAACCAACTATATATACAGACTGAAGAAAGTAAGGACACTTCTTTTTCTCCCTTTAAGCAAATTTAGCATAAGAAAATATTGTGGACTTTAATCTTTAAGAATGTGCCTCTTTTAATATGTATTTTAATACTAGATTAGGCATAATTTTAATTTATAATAGAGCATCAAATAACTTGAATGTTTAGCTACATATTTTACCAGTGAGGCTCAATTTCAGTGAAGTATAAGAAAGTAACACTAACTTAAGCAAAAGGAACCTATTAGAGGGATATTGGTAGCTCACAAGCCAACTGAACTCCAAACTAAAGAAAAATGGTCAAAGCACAAGGGACATCTGGAAGTTTAGTCAGCAGAAACCACAACAATGAGCTAATAGAACAAATAACTTGGTGAGAACCCTGCATGTGTGAAGACTGACTTCAGCCTGAAGGGCACCTATTTATTTTTCTTTGCATCATTGCTTTAATTATGGTAAAAGCTGTCTAGCTGGCTTAACTCATAGCATGTCCTGCTCCCTGAATGAACAAATATTCTAATTGGTTTGGAGTGGGTGTGTGTGTGGATGTGGGTGTGTGTGGATGTGGGTGTGTGTATGAGTGAGTGAGAGAAAGAGCAAGAGAGAGAGACTGGTCCAACACACTCCACCCTTTGATTACCCAACATTCTTATAAACTCATCTACATGTTTTCATTTCTTTTTCTTTTTTTTTCTTTAAGATTTTTTATTTATTTATTTGACAGAGATCACAGGTAGGCAGAGAGGCAGGCAGAGAGGGAGAGAGGAGGAAGCAGGCTCCCCGCCGAGCAGAGAGCCCGATGCGGGACTGGATCCCAGGACCCTGAGATCATGACCTGAGCTGAAGGCAGAGGCTTTAACCCACTGAGCCACCCAGGCGCCCCTATACATTTTCATTTCTAAATGTGACCCTGTTCAATAAAAAGCAAAAAATCTCTTTAACAGTCAAAATTATACTTCGTTTGTTTCTGTATTATTCAAGTCCAAAGAGCTATTCTTACAGTAGTGATATCCTGTGTATCTAGTATTATTGTGCAGTAAATGGGATATCCATCCTCCTATCTTAACCAACAAGAAAATACACATCTAATTTTAAATGCATGGATTAAGCTTATCAATGACAAAGAAGAGTCTTGAGAAATAGGTGAATATGATTCATAGTCCTTATAGAGATAAATTTCCTATTAATATTACACAAAAATATTTCTTATTGAGAGACATTCTCAAATTGTTTAACATTTTCTTGAATAAGATCCACCCATTCCTTTCCAGGATGGTTCACTATTTACCTAAATTTTGTACTACACTAGTACTCTGTTCTTTTCCTCAATGAAGCACTAGTCCATTAACACCTTTCCTCTGATCATTTATTCCTAAATTAGCTAGAATGTTCAATTATTAATCATGTACCTTTCCTAGTGCCCAGAAGAACTGAAACTCTTTTCTTGAAATACTGTTAGGTTAATCAATAAGTAATGCTCAAGTTGACATGGGATAGCCTGTCTTAGCAAGGATTTATCAGCGGGGCCATCCCTGACACTATTCTATTCTCACTCTATGTGTACTGGACAAATTACTAGGCAAATAATAAACAAACAAACTGGGTTCAGCCACCACTTTCATGCTGATCTCTTTTAATTCCATAACCAAAACCACATCTCCTTTCCTGGACTTTAAACTTACACTCTCAACAGCATCCTACCCATTCTCCAAGCTCTTTCAAAGTCCATCAATCAAAAAGAGAATTTATCTATTCCTTTCTAAGTTTTTGGTTTTCTAGAATGTATTTTTATATTAGTCAGTGGAATTGTTATTGAACAAGACATATTTATTAGAAATTTGGAAGCTATCTAAGACTCTTCATCTTTCTTCTTCATCAATTTTTATCCAATTTATCAAATCAAATTTCTCTTAACTTTTAAATATTTTTCAAATTTTTCTTTTTTTCAAACATATTCTCATTAACTTAACTCAACACTAAATATAATAGTTAACTTTCAGATTGCATTTTTCACATTACACATCTCCATTTTTTTTTGCTAGAGTGAATTTTTAATAACTCATTGAAGAAGGTATGATCCTCTTAAAATTTTTCAGTGGTACTCCCTTGCATTAAAAGACAAATTTGGAACTTTTTTGGAATGGCATATAAAAAATCTTTATAAAATAGCCCATGTCTAACATTCTAGCTTTATTTCCCATCGTCACTATATACTTCCTTTTCTTTTAATTGTAACAACAAGTTTAGATCTTACAATAGGCCCTGTAGATCTTACAATATGCCCTATTCTCTTACTTTTGATGCCCTTGTTCATTATTTGTCCTTTCTCTAAAATCACATAGGTAACTTCTTTTCCTTCAGTGTATCTGCATCATTTGAATATGACAGGGTGAGACTGGCATTCTCCCTCATTCTATTTCTTCTATATTGCACTGTTTTTTCAGTGCCATGAGTCTTTTTCAACTGAATGTCATTAAGATCAATCACAACATACGAATGAACTTTCACAACAGAATAACACCAGCCTCAAAATGGTAATATTAATAAGCATTCATTGAATTCTTACTAAGTAAATATTGGGCTTATGGTTTGCATGTATCATGTCATTTATCCTCATGAGAATAAACTGACCATTGTTACAACTGACAACCTCTCTGTTTGCCTTTATTTGAATTATTCAGCAGCATTTAGCACAGTTGATCACATTCCTTTCTTGAAACACTTATTTCCTACTGGTTTCTAGACAGGACATTCTATTGTTGCCATTCCTTCTTTACTGGGATGTACTCTCTCTCTCTCTCTCTGCTACTTTCTTTTTACTATTATATTATGGAGTATATGAGGACTTGTTTATTACACATTCTATTTTCCAATCACTTCCTGGGTGATTTTATTCAGTCTTAGGACTTTAAGTATATTTGAAATGTGGGTGACTCCTATATATTTGTTCCAGCTTAGACATTTTGAGTTAACTTCAGACTTGAAGTTGTAAATCCAGAAATTTACACAATTTGCACAGTCTTTACTTACATAGCTGATAAGCATTTCAAATAGCACATGTCTTACAAGAAACATTTCATTTCTAACCCCCTTAATCTAATTTTCTGTAGTCTTCTATATTTCAGTAACAACTTCTTTTTTCTAGATTTCTCAGCACAAAACTTAGAATTATTTTTCATTAACTCTTATTACTTAACTATCCTGATATATCTAGAAATTTTATGGTTAATAGTTTCTAAATATTCAGAATTAATTTACTGCCCACCACTCACTTCCACCTTACATTTTTACAATAGTCATTATCATTTCTTACTTGAATTATTAGAATACTTTTTATTCTAGCTTATATTCATACTGCCTTAATCTATACTCCACACAGCAAGAGCAGTTCTTTTAAATTTTAAGCCAAATAATGCCATTTTTCTGCCCAAATTCTCAATTATACTGAAAGAAAAAGAAATATGCTTGCCAAAGACTGTAAATCTGGACAAAAGCTCACCTTCCCTTGCTATTCTGATCTCTTTATTTTTTATTCTTTCACTGCTTCATTTTAAGCCACATTGGCTTCTTAGTTGTTCCTTGAAATGCTAAGCTACACCCTTACTGACTCATGGGCTTTACATCTGATGTTCCCTCTACCAAATATTTACAGTTTGCTGTGTTTAGGTCCCAACTCAAATACTACCTTAGAAGTACAGTCTCCCATGACTTCCAGCCACATTAAAACAATTTGTAAGCAACTATTGCTGTATTTTACTTTTCATTTGCTCTCCCACTTAGGCTACTGTCTATTTTCCTATAATGCTTAATATTTTGTGGTGTGATATATATTTTTATCTATTTGTTATCTGTATAGCCCTATCCCATCATCATTATTATAATTTAAGTTTCATGAGATCCAGTTATTTGGACTTTCCTGTGAGCTGTTCTATCTGCTGAGTTAAGCACAGCATATGACAGCCGGAACATGATTGTGGTAAGCACTTTCACTGTCTGTGAAAGCCAATGTATTCTTCTGTTACATGGGGGAATTGTTCTTTCCTAATACACTGAAGTTAAGGGTGGACATTTGTCAAAGAAATGTGAGTGGAAATGCTAACTATTATTTCTGGGTGTCTGCATTTAATTGTTGATTCTTGATTCTTCAACCTCCTTTTTCCTCCTTGTGTGAAGGTCTTGGAAGTTCATTTTCATAAGGAGTTGCCAAAAGATTGCAGCAGCATGGAATGCTGAGTGTACACACTGAGGATCCAGAATGGATCTGCAGGACAGGGAAGTACTTGTAGTGTGTAGCCACTGAGAGTTAGGGAGTATATTACCACAGTATCACCAATCCTATCTACAGGTGTCACATTCAGTAAGCATGTGTTGAGTGAATGAATAAATGATCCCTATTTTGAAGAGGTGGAAGCAAAGTCACAGTGAAGGTATGTTATTAGCTAAGGGTTGTCAATAGCAACCTGGAGTCAAAGCCAGGCCACATGTAATATTTAAAACATGCAGCAATCATTTTAAGCAAGAGATATAAACTGTTTATTTTATAGTTACTTGTAATATAAATCAGTGACAAACAGATTATAATCCAATAACTGACTTAAAACAATGTTGACAAAGACACACTATAGGAAAAATATCTGGTCTTCCCAATCTTTTTTCTTCATATTCTGAAATCATTTGAAAGTAAATGTCTAGGATTTTGTTATCTTAGTGACCTAATGAATTCAGTGCCATGAGGTTTAGTTCAGTACTAATCATTCTGGCTTTAAAGGTCAATGCAACATGCATTGGGCAGTACTTCTGTGTTTCCTGTATCTAAGTTTTTTTGATGGAACAGATTGTACACGATTATTTCTCATACAGCATTTAATAATTATTATTTGAGATTAAGTTCAGGATATTGACAAAAGCGTTTGTTTTTTTTCTTAGGAGAAAGCAAAAATTAAGTAAGACAATATATCTCTAATTACCTTAGCTTTCAGCTCTTGAAGCCTAATATGGTATATAATTACAGAAAGGAGGCTCTTGGTGATATTTACACCTTTGTTTATTTTAGATTCCAGGAGTCTCTTCTCTTTCTCTCTGTCTTTTTCCTTCCTTCTCTTAAAAATCTCTAATTGACTTTCTTTGGACTACATCCTATGTTGTAAGACTTTGAAACCTATTTCAAAGTTAATACACTGTTCCTTTGAAAAGAGTTGAAAGTTCAAAATAAATAAATAGAAAAATATCATTAAACTCTTTTTCTTTTAAAGGGGGGACAGAGGGAGAGGGAGAGAGAGAATCTTAAGCAGAACTTTATCTCACAACTCTAAGATCATGACCTGAGCTGACATCAAGAGTCAAACACTTAACCAACTGAACCACCCAGGAGCCCCCAAAGTAAACTTTTATTAAACATAAAAATATAAACCATTATGATTTGGTATATTTCATTTTATCTGCCATAATTACTATCTTAATGTTTTATTTATAATATGTTTGTATTTATTTTCTTTTATATGTCAGTAAAGAATTATTGAAAAACACAGAAAGGGAAAAAGGAGCAATTCTTAAATATTATAGGCTGTTTCATATTGTTTTACTATAAAGCATTTATAAGATTTTTAAACTATTTCTTCTTTCTCTCTCAGTTTAACAGTTTTTTATTGTACGGGGAAGAGGGTTTCATTGCAGGCCTCTAAGACTTAATGGCAGTTGATCATTCATGATGTTGATTTTTAGCAACTTATGAATCTATCAATTAGCCTATTTGACATTTAAACTCAACACTGTAATATTTCTAATATTTTCATAAATCTCTGACCATTTTGTAATTTTAAATATTCTGTCTAAATGGATAATTTTATAATACTAATCCAATAATATAAAAAACATCCAAAGTCCTATGAACTTGCTCTATCTATTTATATATGTCTAGAAAAACTTTATTTTCATCCTGCAGAAGATATACAGATGTTTTGTTAAAGGTTTTACTCAATAATTTCACATTAGGGAGTCAACAACAACATAAAACTTTTCATTTTTATCCTACTTTGGTTTCTTTATCCACATGGTTTTAAATTCATCCAATAATCACAAGTACTTTGCTAAAATTGTCCAATCATTTAATATTGATGTTGGTAGATTCCTCAAAACTACTCATGTGTACAATATACCTTGAGATTTACATGCTCATCAGTTATGTGTGTGCATATTTGATCATTTAGTGGCAGATTGTCTGGGTATAAAATCCTGAGCTTACAACTGATTATCTTATATATAATGCTTCATTCTTCTTTTGAATTTAATGTTGTTGTGGAAATATTTGATGTCAAATTGACTTTCTATCCCTTTTAAGTGATTTAGTCTTTGTGCTTAGAGGTGCTGGGTATTTTTTTTCCTTTGAAGCCCAATTTTACTGAGATATTTCTCAAGTGGACTAGATTAGTTTTTTCAGGTATAAAGTATATACTTTCTATATCCAGATTTTCTTATTCAGAGACATAAATTCCTATTCTGGAAAAATAAACTTTACATTTGTTGGACCATTTTATGTATTTTTTTTCTTTTTACATCCCAATTTTGATTCAGGTTTCTTTGTTCTTTTCAACCTGAACCTCTATATTTCTTACTATCCCTTACTCTATTTTTATTACATTCTATATTCCACTGTTTATTTAGTCTTCAGTTTCTTTCCAAAGTTTTATAGTGTCACATTTTCTGATTACTTATATTTCTCTTCTGTGCTTTTTATTTACATTTCTATTTATTATTATGATAATTATAATATATAATATTTAGTTTATAATTATATATTCCACCTATATATCATATTAATAATATAATTACAATAACATATAATATATATTACAACAATATACCAAGTTATTTATTTCACAGGTTTCTTTCACTATGTAATCATTAGTCGATTCATTTTTATTCGTGTTGAAATAAGAAAAGATAAATAACTTGCTCAGGCTATATCAAGTAAGCATTAGGTAATGTGGTTTCAGAACCTGCGATCTCATTTAAACAATATACCAACATCTCTCTCTTTCTTATGTTTTCACCTTCCTCAGATGTTTTCACAATCACATAAAAGAAGCCCGCTATAATCTCTGGAAGATGAGAAATCACATGAAGGAGGATGAAAATGGACAGACCAAAAACCCCAATATTAACCAGACAGATATATGGGACTCTTTAGGACAATCTAGCTGAAGCTGATGTTATAACTGCATGAACAAGGCCAGCCAGAACCATGTGATGCACAAAGGAGATATCCCAGACTGGTTTCTAACCAAAGGGCTAATCCACAGAATAATGAACATATAAATGGTTATTGATTTAAGCCTCTACATTTTAACGTAGTTTGCTATGAATCAAAAGATAACTGCTATGATATGCATTTATATTTGTCTAGAGAAAGATCAGGAAATATGCACACCAAATTTTATACTACTTAACTAAAGATAGAAAAAATTATTCCATTGATATATGAAAGAGGAAAGTGGTAATCTATTCTAAAAAGTAATATGTCAGGAGAGAATGCTTATTGGCTATTTTCACTCTTTCCTTTATGTAGAAGTGCCCAAATAGTGAGACCCTGCTTTCATCACATATATACTCATTATACCCAGTGGAAGTATCTGGAAGTCACCTGAAAAATGAATGGGTCTGATCACCAGACAATCTCCATTTTCCATCTTTGAAGTTAGTTAACTTGCAAAAGTATTTCCTGTGCAAATCTGCACAATCTTTTCAAGTGCACATAGAACACTCTCCAGAACAAATCACATATTAGCCCATAAAACAAGCCTTAACAAATTCCAGAAGACTGAAATTATACCATGAGTCTTTGTGGACCACACACTATGAAACTAGAAGTTGGCCACAAGAGAAAATCTGGAAATATCACAAATAGATAGAGGTTAAAAAACATGCTACTAAACAATAAATGGGTCAACTAGGAAATAAAGGAAGAAATTAAAAAGTATATGGAAACAAATGAAAACACAAGGGTCCAAAAATTTGGTATGAAGCAAACTCAGTTCTAAGAGGGAAATTTATAACAATACAAGCCTACCTCAAGAAGTAAGAAAAATCTCGTATAAACAACCTTAGCTTACACTTAAAGGATCTAGAAAAGGAAAAAAAAAAACACCTAAAACCAGTAGAAGGAAGAAAATAGTATAGAGTAGAAATAAATGATACAGGAAATTAAAAAAAAAAAACAATAGAACAGATCAATTAACCAGGAGCTCTTTTTTTTGAAAAAAAATCAATAAAATTGATAAACCTCTAGCCAGACTTATCAAGAAAAAAAGAGAAATGACCCAATTAGATAAACTCACAAATGAGAGAGAAGTAACAAACACCACAGAAATACAAGCAATACAACAGAATATAATGAAAAACTATATGCCAACAAACTGGACAACCTAGAAGAAATAAATTCCTACAAACATCGAAACTACCAAAACTGAAAAAGAAATAGAAAATTTGAACAGACCAATAACCAGTGAAGAAATTGAATCAGTAATCAAAAATCTCCCAACAAATAAATGTCCAGGATCAGATGGCTTCCTAGGAAAATTCTACCAGACATTCAGAGAAGAGTAATACCTATTCTTTTCAAACTATTCCAAAAAAATAGAATAGGAAGGAAAACTTCCAAATTCATTCTATGAGGCCAATATTATACTGATACAGATAAGGATGCCACTAAAAGAAGACCTGCATGTCAAAATATCTGATGAATATAGGTGAAAAATTCTCAACAAAATACTAGCAAACAGAATTTAACAATACATGAAAAGAATCATTCACCAAGATCAGTATCTTGTTATATTTCCAGGATTTATTTCCAGGATGCAAAGGTGATTCAATATTCACAAATTGATTAACATGTTACTTCACATCAATAAGAGAAAGGATAAGAATCACAAGATCATTTCAATAGATGCAGAAAAAGCATTTGACAAAATGCAACATCCATTCATTATAAAAGCCCTCAACAACGTACATTTAGAGCAAATACACCTCAACATAATAATGGCCATACACAAAGAAAACACAGCTAAAATCCTCCTCAATGGAGAGCTTTTCCCTTAAGGTGAGGAACAAGACAAGGATACCCACTCTCATCACTTCTATTCAACATAGTACTAGAAGTCCTAGCCACAAGAATCAGAAAAGAAATAAGAGGAATCTAAACTGGCAGGGAAGAAGTAAAATTTTTAGTATTTGCAGATGACGTGATAATATATATAGAAATCCTGAAAGATTCCACCTGCTAGAGTTTTAGCCTGCTAGAAATGATAAATAAATTCAATAAAGTTTTAAGAGACAAAATCAAACAGAAATTTGTTGCATTTCTATACCCCAATAATGAAGCAACAGAAAGAGAAATTAAGAAAACACTCCTATTTATAAGTGCACCAAATATAATAAGATATTTAAGAATAGACCTAAACAAAGAGGTGAGAAAGTTGTACCCTGAAAACTATATAGAATACTGATGAAACAAATTCAAGACAACATAAAGAAATGGAAAGATAGTCCATGCTCATGGATTGAAAGAACAATATTAAAATGTCTATGCTACAAAAGTAATCTACACATTTAATGCAACCCCTATCAAAGTACCAATGGCATTTTTCACAGAACTAGAACAAATAATTCTAAATTTATAAAGAACCACAAAATACCCCAAATAGCCAAAAATCTTGAAAAAGAAAAGCGAAGCTGAAGATATTATAATTCTGGACTTCCAGTTATGTTACAAAGTTGTAGTGATCAAAAGAGTGTGGTACTGGCAGAAAAATAGACACATAGATCAATGGAACAGAATTAAAAATCCAGAAATGGACCCACAGCTATATGGTCAACTAATCTTTGACAAAGCAGGAAAGAACATCCAATAGGAAATGGACACTTCTCTTCAAATTGTATTGGGAAAATGGGACAGCAACATGCAAAAGAAAGAAACTGGACTACTTACTTACACCATACACAAAAATAAATTCAAAATGGATGAAAGACCCAAATGTGAGAACTGAAAACATAAAAATCCCAGAAGAGAACAAACAAGCAGTAACCTCTTTGACACTGGCTGTAGCAACTTTTTTATAGATATGTCTCCTGAGGCAAGGGAAACAAAAGCTAAAATGAACCTTGGATCTACATCAAAATAAGAAGGACAGTGAGAGAAACAATCAACACAACTAAAGGCA
This sequence comes from Taxidea taxus jeffersonii, assembly GCA_003697995.1. Taxonomy (NCBI): domain Eukaryota; kingdom Metazoa; phylum Chordata; class Mammalia; order Carnivora; family Mustelidae; genus Taxidea; species Taxidea taxus. Next base: position 26,900 of record RCUC01050576.1, on the reverse strand, counting down.
ACCTATGGAATGGGAGACGATATTTGCCAATGCCATACCTGATAAAGGGTTAGTATCTACAATACATAAAGAACTTATAAAACTCCACATATACAAAATGAAAAATACAACTAAAAAATGGGCAGAGAACATGAATGGATATTTCTCCAAAGAAGACATCCAGATAGACATATAAAAACATTTTCATCATCACTCACCATCGGGAAAATCCAAATCCAAACTACAATGAGGTATCACCTTAAACACGTTATGATGGCTAAAATAACACAAGGGATGCCTGGGTGGCTCAGTTGGTTAAGTGGCTGCCTTTGGCTTAGGTCATGATCCCAGCGTCTTGGGATCGAGTCCCACATCGGGCTCCTTGCTCGGCAGGGAGCCTGCTTCTCCCTCTGCCTCTGCCTGCCACTCTGTCTGCCTGTGCCCACTCTCGCTCGCTCTCTCTCGCTCTCTCTCTCTGACGAATTAAAAAAAAAATAAATTAATTAAATAAAATAAAATAACACAAGAAACAACAGGTGTTGGTGAGAATGCAGAGAGAGGGGAACTTTCTTGCACATCTGCTGAGAATGCAAACTGGTGTGACCACTCTGGAAAAAAGTATGGAGGTGCCTCAAAAAGTTACAAATAGAAGTACCCTACCAGCAATTGCACTATGTGGTTTTACCCAAAGAATACAAGAACACGAATCCAAAGGGATACATGCACCCTTATGTTTACAGCAGCATTACCAAATTATGGAAGCAGTCCAAGTGTCAATCAATTGGTAAATGGATAATGAAGATGTGGTATATATATACCAGGGAACATTATTCACCTAATAAAATGAATGAAATCTTGCCACTTGCATTGACATGGATGGAGCTGGAGAGTATTATGCTAAGTGGAAGAAGTCAGAGAAAGAAACATACCATATGATCTCATTCACGTGTGTAATTTAAGAAACAAAACAAAGGAACAAAAGGAAAAAGGAGAGTGAGAGACAAACCAAGAAACAGACTCTTAACTGATGGTTACCAGAGGGGAGGTAGGTGGAGGAATGGGTGAAAAAGGTGATGGGGTTTAAGGGGCACACTGGTGATGACATACAGTGGGTGTTGTAAGGAAGTGCTGAATCACTGTATTGTGCATCTGACACTAATATAACACTCTATGTTAACTAACTGGAATTAAAATAGAAACTGGATAAAAAAGACCACAGATTTGCATAAGCAGTAAAAGGGCAGAATTGTCCTTTGAATTGAAAAAAAAAAAACACAACAAAGTACTCACAGAAACAGACAGTAGATTAGTGGTTGCCTGGGGCTTCAGGGGGTGGGGGGGGGAACAGTGCGAGGTTAGTAAAAGTGCGTAAATTTTTAAAGATGAAAAAGGTCTGAAGATATAACATACAACATATTAACTATTATTGTTTGTACTGTATTGTATAATTGAAGTTTGCTAAGAGAGTAGAACTTAAGTGTTCTCACACAAACACAAAACTGAATATGTAAGGAGATAAAGGTGTGGATTAACTTGCTGGTAGGAATCCTTTCACAATGTATATGTATAGGAAAACATAATGTTATACACTTTAAAAATAAATAATAATTGTTATCATTATTATAAATATGCAGTAAAAAGAAATAGATATTATTTTATTTTAGTCCACCTTAAAATAATAACTGAAAGCCATCTACTCTGCAAATATGGTCTATGATAAGTTAATGCCCTTATTTTGAGAACTAGTAGTGTCTTGCTAGGCAAATGGCATATTTTGTTAAATTGATTTTTTAAATCTACCTAGGCGGGTCTTCATTAATTATTTCTGAAATTTTTAGTGGGCCGAGCAAGTATCTAAGAAGGTGATCCATTTACTCACATTCTTTATACATCTGAAGAATTTAATATTTAGAAAGAAACAGAAGATGAAATAAGTGTTTATTCAATTCAATCGTATTTTGGACTACCCTGGAAACCACAAAGAATAGCAATCCAGAGTGACTTAAGTGTAATTGATCTTTTAGATTGGTCACATAACCCTGTGACTATGGTTACTATATAAAACTGCAGACTTTCCCAAAATATTTTTGTATCATCGTGTTTCATTTATTTTAGAAAAGGATGCTATTTCAAGCCAAACTAAATGGAAATACTTGAGTTTACAGAAGCATTCTATACTGTGACCTTTAAGTCACCTGGAAGAGGTCTCAAAGCATCTTTTACTGCTTAATCAAATTATAAAACTCTGAATTACACTTCTTTCACAGAAGGAAAATATACAGCAACACTCTTATGAAATAGCTAATTTCTCCATAGACTTAGATGTAATATAGAACAAATTCTGTTCCCTGAAATATATATATAACATTTTATACAATTCTTTTATATATGCTATAAAAGCTGACATATCAGCTCAGCCAAGTCTTCTCTGTTGAATGTACACTTAATGACTCAGTGTAACCACAATAGCAGTGACTGAATTTGGAAAAACTTCTTATGTCTTTGAATAGAGTTACCCAATTTAGAAAATAATGTAATCATCTATTGTAATCAAGCCAGGTAGCTATTTAGCCCATCTTTAAATAATCACTTCTAGAAAAATAAATGCTTCAGCATCAGGTCGGTTTTAGTGAACACCAATTATTGGACCTTGCAATGACCAGCTCCAAAGTACCAGACTTTAAGTGACTGAGTAACTTAAAATAGAACAAGAGAGCAGCCATCTGGAAACCAGAGCAGCACAGTGTATAGATTGAATCTACCCAGGCAGCAGGAGATACACCTGCAGGCTGAAAGATCGCTAGGGTAGTGTACTGCAACACCTTGCAAAGTCTAGCACAAGCCCCCTTGCACTACACATGTTCACAATGAAATTTGTGGAAATTTAAGGAAAGTAATAAGGCAAGCACATTGTTGGTACGTCATTCCCTTGGCGGCAAATATTCACTTAGAGCAATTAGCTTGAATAGTGAGATTTTAATCATTTCGTTCTCAACATAAATATTTAGCTAATCGATATGAAAGGTATTTATTTTCTCTATAGTTGGCTTTGCTTCCCAGCATTAGTACTGTGTGACAGATGGCTGATGTCATCTCTGCTTGGAAGAACTCAGTTGGCAATATTAGCATGGCATATTTCTGGGGACTTGTGATATGCTATGAGATGATGAAAAATAAAAGGGTCCAAAAGGGAATTCCCCAAAGCAAATATATTTCTATGATTTAATACTGTACCTTACTGATTCATCATAAAGAGATATATACCCCATTTAATTAATGTTTTATTTAAACATATTCTAGAAAATATTAAGAGTACCATTGGACATATTCTTTGAACACTGGAAATTAACAATATCATAAGCCTGTGGATTGTTCATATCTTTTCTTCTTCACCTTTGTTCAGCACATGCAGATAGAACAATCTCCATGCTAGCAATGTGCACTCCCACATAAGACACCAACAATTATGGCAACAAAAGAGAACTCAAAGATTGACTTTTATGAAGTTCTCTCATCTGATTAGTCAAAAAAATGACTCTACCCGGCCCTATGTTCTGGAATGTGTTCAATGTTCTGGATCTATTATTTATTTATTTTTATTTTTTCTTTGAGAGAGAGAAAGGAGGCATAGAGGGAGAGGGAAAGAAAATCAAGCAGGCACTACTCCTAGCATGGAGTGCAACACTAGGCTCCATCCTATGTCCCTGAGATCATGACCTGAGCTTGATCATGATCAAGAGTCAGATAACTGAGCCTGATGATGATCGAGAGTCAGATAATCAACCGACTAAGCCACCCAGATGCCCCTTTTCTGGATCCAGTCTATATCCCCTCTCCTTCATGCTGCCTGCAGCCTTTAAGTGGCTTCTGTCAAAACTCTTGGATTTAGAAAGAAGGAAGAAGATGGGATCAAAATGGTGCACAGTGGGGAAGCTACAGGGCAGAAGGATATAGGAAGATTTTTGTTGTTGTTGTTGTTGTTGTTAGTGGGAGAATGAGCCATCAAATAATAACAAAATAAGCCCTATGTTTCAGGTAATTTTCTGGATACTCTATGTAAGTTAACTCATTTGATGCTCGAATAAAGCAGTGAAGTAGGAGCTAAGAACAGTTCTGCGAGGAAACTGTGGTGTGGAACCCCTGAATAACTTGCTCAAGGTCTCAGACCTGGTTTGTGGTGGAGCTGGGCCTCAAGTTGGTGTAGTCTGGCTTCAGAGTCTGTGCTTTAACCATAGCAGTAAAGATAAGAATGCAAAGAATCCATCCCTGAAAGGAAGGCCTTGCATATTCAGGTTCGTGTTTATAGAACAGTATCATCTCCTTAAAGAAAGGGATTGTATTTTTATAGTCTTTCTCTCTTCTCTACAGTATAATTATGCAATCTTAAAAAAAAAAAACATAGTCACCATAACAATTATAGGGAGATTTTACAGATCTGAAGGAAAAGTTTAAAAACTATTTTTTAAAGATTTTATTTATGTATTTGACAGACAGAGATCACAAGTAGGCATAGAGGCAGGCAGAGAGAGAGGGGGAAGCAGGCTCCCTGCTGAGCAGAGAGCCCGATGCGGGACTCGATCCCAGGATGCTGGGATCACGACCCGAGCCGAAGGCAGAGGCTTCAACCCACTGAGCCACCCAGGCACCCCAAAAACTATTTTTGATAAGATATGGATAAGTGTGGGAGAAAGCAAAAGGCAAAACAGCAAGACAATAATTCCTTTTATAATGTGACAATTTCTTGCAAGGAATAGCTACTCCATTGAAGGTCCACACATATCTTACATTTAATTGGAATTGGTTAATGACATTAACAGTATTTTTGATGGCACTATTAATTTAAATAACTTTGGAAATTTTCCTGAATTTAAGATTAGATTGTGACTAGTAATTCCTTTCTTAAAGACCTATGTAATCACAGGATCAATGCTTCTTTTCTTTCTTTCTTTTCCATTGCTCCATGCTTTGAGATAACTCTGAATTTTTTCATTTGTTGTCATTACTTCAATTTCCCCAAGAGTCTCCCAAGTAGAACAGCCATAGTCATTCATTAAAGGGGAAATAGAATAATTTTGTAAGTTTTCATGTTCTCAACTATTGAAAATTAGTGACACTTGCTTAATAATATAAACATATGACTTATATTTATGTTTAAGATATATCTTTCTCAGATGATAGGAGTTATTATTAAATTTTTAATCACAAATTAAAAGCCAATAAGCCTGTATATGTGTGTGTGTGTATACATTATATAATCAGAGATATTATTGGAACTAATGCTCTAGTAAAGTGAACTACTTAGCAGATGTAACATAAAGGTGGGTGATACCTTCAGATAGATGCTTCTGTCTCCCAGACGTAGTATTTTATGTACTAGATAAATGTGCAAATAAAACAGGGCCCTGACATTCGTAAGACAAGATTTTTATTAATTTGCTCGTTTTTTTTAAAGGGAATGAAGTGAATCTGTCGTAAGCAACATCATTAAAGAAGGTTTTATCTTAATCTATCATCTGAAAACATTATACCCAATAAATTATAATTAACCCATGATACCAGTAAGTACCTATGTCAGCTTGGGCCATTACACCAGCAAATCTGAAATATGTCAGCCTTATAATGGCAGCAAAAATGTGCTACATTTTACCTTACTTTGTTCGCTGTTCATCACTATAACCTCAACCACTGCAATTGAGAAACGGAGCCTGACAGGAAAATGTTGAAACTGGTTTAATGGTGCTGTGTGTTTCTTCTCTAAGTATGATTAAATAATCATAAGAACTTCTCTAAGGGCTAATCTGCTATATTTTCCAGATTTTCACCTTGGGGACATATTGTCCCTTGTCACTGAAACCTCGGGGACAGAAGGGGACGCCACAGGGTGGCACAGCAGGAAGCTGAGACACTGATGAAACAGTGTTCAGTTAATGAAGGCATGGCCCATGGCCTCCGCTGCTCTGCCATATGTTTGAAGAAATGCTAATGACTACAATTCAAATACCTTTTTCATCTTAACTATATGTAAATGTGTTTATAAATGCTCTCTTATAAATATACGATCACATTTTTAAAAGCCAAGTGCTAATGTTGCTTTCAACATCTATAATACACAATAATTAAAACTTAAGCAATTCTGCTTAATTATACCTTATGGGAAACTGTACAGTAATTTATAGAAATTAAGCAGAAAAACAAAGATCAACAGAAATAAAGCCGCAGTTGAACAACTGAATAATAAATCACGTTGATCATTAATTTACAGCAGCAAAATCATTGTAAGTAAAAGACTTCGATCCTAATTCTTAAACAGCTGACTTGTGAAAAAGAAGGTGTTAGAAATTTGGGTATTCCTTGTAAGAGCACAGCTTGAACTGAGTCTACTGTCATTGTCTACTATATTTGTTCTTACACTGCCCCTCTAAAATCATGCAGTAATTTTTGGTGGAAAACTTTCATTATTCTAGCTCTGATCTGAGATGGCCTTCCGATTTTCTCGTACTCAGCCCTAACTTTGCAGATGATTATCTGCTCAAAAATGGTCCCTTTTATGACAGAACCATTCTTCGGTGACCCATCCTCCATAATGTCTGTCATTTAAAAGAACTGGTCCGTACCTAGTTTGGGATGTTTTGTACATCATGCCTTTTTAAAACTACTCTAAGAGCTAACTTGATTAAATCTATGACAGTTCAGCTAACTGCATTCTAATCAGTAAAGTCGACACATTCTCACACTCAGAAATGCTCTCTCAGTATTAAAAATGCTCAAATGTATGGATTGAAATTCCTTTTAATTAATGAGATCAATACATATATGCTTGATTTAATCGAAATACAAATTCTCAGTCTGAAAAGCCATTATTTTAAAATGTTTTAATAAGAAGATTTACTGTTATTTGTTTTAATGTCTAAAACAAAATTGTTTAAATTCTAGTGCATGTCTTTTCTTTTAATAGAAGTATTTTTTAAAATGTTTATGTAATGAATACTCTTATTTTCTTTAGTAACTACTGAATTTCTAGCTTTCTTAGAACTTCCCACATGGAGGTTATGAAAATATTACTTTATTTTATTCTAGTGCTTTATAGTTTCCATTTTAATATTTATAGGTTTAATTTGGAATATTTCAGAAACTATTATGGGAGACAATGTTACCATTTTATACTTTTTAAGTATATGGACAATTTTGTAACTCATTTATCCCATGCATAAATTACTGGACTTATCTGTAAACCTTGTCATATACTAAATTCCCATATGTACATCTATCTGTTTAGAAAGTTTATCCCATTTCTCACTTCCATTTGGTATTTCTTTATGCATATTTTCAACTTTTTATTTAAGAAGGATTATGACAAATTTTAATATACAGCAGGATAAGTCCTTCATTCTTTACCTTTTTTTTTCCATCCCCAAAATTTCTTGAAATTTTCCCCATATAAATTGTAGAATTTGTGCATCCTGGTCCACACCTAGTTCACCACCAGCATTATATTTGATAAAAAGAATAGATGTAATATTATGAAAAATATAATAATTACCCTGGATTTAGGGTTTGTCCTAAGAGCTATAGAGTTTTAAATAGGAATGAATCTCCCTATGCTCTTTTGTCATAACCCATTACGCTGGTTCTAGCTAAGAGGCAACTGTTATTTATGATTCCATTTATTTAGTATATAGTATTTAACTGATACATAACTATTTGGGAGATATTTAAAATGGTATCATAATTCATTAGCTTTCCTGGACTTAATTTCCATCAACATTATGTACATAAGGTTCATTCTTATCATTGCATGCAGATAAAGTTCATTCTTTTTTTTTTTTTTAAGATTTTATTTATTTATTTGTTAGAGAGAGAGGGAGAACACAGGCAGACAGAGAGGCAGGCAGAGGCAGAGGGAGAAGCAGGCTCCCTGCCGAGCAAGGAGCCCAATATGGGACTCGATCCCAGGACGCTGGGATCATGACCCGAGCCGAAGGCAGCTGCTTAACCAACTGAGCCACCCAGGTGTCCCAGTTCATTCATTTCTACCACTTTATAACAGCTCACTGTGGGAATGTGCTTCTGTTAATGATTTCATTCTTTTTGAGATACTTTATGATTTATTATGACCAATACTGCAATGGACATTTTATACATGTCCTGCACAAATGCAAGAATTTCTCTAAAGTACACTTATTAGTGGATTTGCTAAATCATAGTGTAGGTGAATGATCAACTTTAAAAAATAATGGTATGTTTCCTAAAGTGCTTGTACCAAACATTCATGCATTTCTATTGTGTGTGAATGTCTACTTGTGGTTGTGTAATATTTTTTTCCTCTGTAATATTTTGATGTGAAAATGTATTCAATTATTTCTAATTTATTCTACAAAATCTATTGTTCAGAAATTTTGTTCCAGCTCATTTTTTTGAAAGTCTTTAAGTCACTACTGTCATTCTACCAGTATGATCTCAAACAAATTATTTTAGAGCTGTAAACCGCTTTCCCCTTGGAGAAGTGGGAAAAGAATAGAAACTAATTCATTTAACCACTGCTAAAATGAAATGAAAGGGTTAGCTAAGGAAAGCACAGTCTAGAACATAGAAAACACTCTGAAAAGGCCAGGTGTTTGTTACTGTTACATGCTGAATAAAATCTCTGGAGCTGTTTTGTTCAATGATTTGAGGGAAGTAAAAATTTTTTGTATAAATTTAGTTGATTATCTGGACATTGGGGAAGGCAAAAAATTAACCTATTTAATTTTTTATATTAATCTATATAACTGAACAACCCATTTTCCAAATTTAAAAGTTAATTACCCAGATATTTTAGCTATATGTAGTCAACCACAAGATATAACTATAATATTTATCTGAATGTTCTAGAGTTATGTTGACAGATTTGGTTAAGTGTCCCATTCCTTCCAAAAGGCTTTTAAAAAAATAAACTAGGGGGGCACCTGGGTGGCTCAGTGGGTTAAAGCCTCTGCCTTCCGCTCCGGTCATGATCCCAGGGTCCTGGGATCGAGCCCCGAATCGGGCTCTCTGCTCGGCAGGGAGCCTGCTTCCTCCTCTCTCTCTCTCTCTCTCTGTCTGCCTCTCTGCCTACTTGTGATCTCTCTCTGTCAAATAAATAAATAAAATATTAAAAAACAAAACAAAACAAAACAAAAAAAACACTAGGGACGCCTGGGTGGCTCAGTTGGTTAAGCGGCTGCCTTCGGCTCAGGTCATGATCCCGGCGTCCTGGGATCGAGTCCCACATCGGGCTCCTTGCTTGGCAGGGAGCCTGCTTCTCCCTCGGCCTACCTCTCTGTCTGCCTGTGTTCTCTCTCATTCTCTCTAATAAAAAAAAAAACAAAAAAAAAAAACTAAAAACAAACAAAGAAAAATGTACCTGGTTAAGAAGATAAGAATATTATTTAAAAGTGGTAAGAAGGTGTAAAAGGGTAAAAGGTAAAAGGTGGGAGATGTCTATCTAATGCAGGCTGAAAAAAGACAAAATTTAAGCAACTTCCTCGATGCAGGCTAAAGATTGAGTGATGAAAAGCCATTAGACTGATTTTATAGATCTAGAAAATAAAGGTCAGTGGTGCTTCTCCAAATGGGATTGACCACAAATATATCAGGATGTAACTGAAAACAAGCTGATGCATTTTCATCCTTCCCTAAGAATATCATATATGGAGATTTCCTACATATCAGCTCTACTTTCCTTTAGGCATGTACTAAAGAACTCTGATTACAAAGGGTCACCCAGTCGTTTATCCTGCAAAAGCCCATTAGTAAGAAATGTCACATGGTCAAGACAAAAACTGACAAAAGGGCAAATTCTCCTTCTCCTTTCTTCATTGAAGATGATTACAAGGTAGGATAATACATTCAAAGGCATAATGTCTTGAAATTCATTTCCCAAACAAGAATCACAGGAAAGAAATATGAAACAATGAGTGATAGAAGTGGACAATGTTTACTGGTAAATCATTTGCATAATGTTTGCATATGAATAAATTACTTATGAGTATATACTTTTCTCATATTATTTTTCTTAATAAATTTGATTTGGTTTTTTAACAAGAAGGGGCAGTGTCTCTCTTTCTACTTCTGTCTGGTGCTGTTCCGGGTTATAATAGACTTTGTCAATCTATTTTTCTTCTTATGGCCACTTAGAGATGGAAAAATGATACATTTGTCCTGGGGGTTGTGAAAACAGTTTAATGATACAAAGCAAATGGAAATGCTTTCAAATAATATGTGATAGCTGATTTAGGAAGTGAACACTATTTTGAAGTTTGATAACTTACTTGGGAGAAACTGGAAAAGTTGGAGGTTTAAGGAGAGAAAACAGTAATTTACATATATGCTCTGGAAACTTGACAGATTCCTCGGATCTCAGGGAAGATCTGTGATTCCCCTTTTGAGAAGAGTAGGCTTCCTTATGCTTCATGCTCTGATGGGTGACCCACACTAGTAATCACTTCACTATGAAGTGAAACATGAAAATATCTCAGCATACACTTCTGTACAAAGCACTTCTGTGCCCTGTGGAGTAGAACTTATGTAAAAACTTGCAACTCCAGTGAAAGATATACTTAAAATTCTCAATAAGGGCGCCTGGGTAGCTGAGTTAGTTAAGAGTGGGACCCTTGATTTGTGGTTCAGGTCATGAACTTATTGTCATGAAATCAAGCCCTGCATGAGGAGCCTGCTTAAGATTCTCTCTCCCTCTCCTTCTGCCCCTTTCCCACCCTCAGCTCTCTCTCTCTCTTTCTAAAAAAAATAAAATAAGAAAATACAAATTACACAGTCTGACACAAGCTGTATAAGAGGAAAGAAGAGTGTCATGTGGGGCATAAATCTTGTTAGTCTTTGAAAATTCAAATACAAGGAATTTAGGCTTCCTCAGTCAAACTTGGAGATGGGAAGAATGCCACCATCTTGCCATGACTCTCCCTATCCTCCGCAGGGCCTTGTCCTGCTAACTCCTACTCCTTCCTTTCCAGATATGGTCCTTACTCCTGCAGTTAGCAAAACCACTGCCTCTTTTATCAGGGACTCTTGTGCATGTCATAATTGAAAGCTCTTCTGAGTTTGAGGGTAGGAGGAATTTGAAGTCAAGAGTAGAATAAATAGGAAAGCTTTCTTGTTTTTTTTTCCTCCATATTAAATATTAGTTATGGGGCACCTGGTGGCTCAGTCAGTTAAGTGATTGCCTTCAGCCTAGGTCATGATCCCAGGGTCCTCGGATCAAGTCCCTCATTAGGCTCCCTGCTCAGTGTGAAGCCTGCTTCTCCCTCTTCCTCTGCTGCTTCCCCTGCTTCTGTTTTCTCTTTCAAAAAAATAAATTCTTTTTTAAAAAATGTTAGTTATAGCTCATTTATTAAAAAATAAACAAAAAACTCCCCAAACACAAAGCAGAAATCCTTTGCTGAGAGGTAAACTCTGTCAAAAATAAAAAAAAATTAATCACATAACTTTAATCTAATTATGAATAAACATCAGGCAAAATAAAACTGAGATATATTAGTAATTTAACTTAAAATTTACATGGGCAAATGTTATTTGTGTTTTTCATATATGTAAGAATATATATATTTATACACAAATTAAAAAAAAAAGAAGCCTAAAAAAAAAAAAGTCTTTCTTAAGTCTACAGAGAAAATGATAAACTACTCTATGTGCTGAACCACTGTTAACTATCGGAGTGCCTTAGGCAGAAGGATCAAAATCCATATTCATTATGCAAAGGAGGGTGGGAAAGGAAGACTCTTCACTTTTACTCAAATGAGTAAAATTTGGGCCTTCATCTTAAATGACTGACTTGAGTCTTTATTCTAATTATTTGTGAACTCAACTTTCTTTGATGGAAGGACAAAATTAAAACAGGAATATTTCTTTACAGATGTTTGGTTAATTTCTGTGGCTAAGCTAAGTATACAGAATTTTCACTGTTTTCCAAGGATATTTATCTATATTTGGAGTTCACTGGTATTTTATAGTTTTCTATGGATGGAATTCAATAAAATAAATAATATAAAAACATAAATATTGATCATGAGTATCATTTTAAATTATGTTAAAAATAAGAGATTAAGGCCATATTCTCTAAAGTATGAGTTCTGAAAAGAGAATGAATTCTCAAGTGTTTGAACTTTTGTATCTTGCTTAAAAAAAATCTCATTAGCCATAACATGGAGAAAAATCAGCAAGTATTCATTTTTAACAAAGTCATAGGTCAAATGCATGAATTATATTGCCAAAAATTGCTTTTATAAGAATATGTGTGTTGATGCATAATTTTTATTTACATAAAACCATTTATGAGGTAACAATATAGCAATGTACTTTAAACCACATGAGCCAAATATTTTAATAAGGTTGTATACTAGACTTGAACGTAAAAATTCCCAAAGCTAGAGAAGAGGCCAACTCTTATGATTGATTCACTTTTTTTCTTCTATGTTTACTGTATCTATTTTTAGAGTGTTCCATATGTATTTCAACATACTTATAACATAGAATGGCAGTACATAGAATTCATATATTAAACCATAGATCATGTTTGGGGAAATGTAATGATCAATTAGCTTAACTGATCAATAAAAATTGTAGAGAATCAAGTAAGTTTTAAGGAAGTATTCTAAGGTTCTATATTGGACATACTGGATGTCCATGCATGTATAATAAAGCATTTAATTAAGGAATTATTTTACTATTTCTCTCATAAGGAAAGTAATCAGATATGCACAAACTATTCTTGAATTCCACCATTTTAACAATGAGAGTTAAGATTCTGAGACAGGCACACAGATAGTAAATGGCCAGAACCGGATTAAATCCAAGTCTTCTGTCACCTATTATGGGTGTAATTAGTGGTATTTCTTACTTATTAAAGACTCACTAGAGACTGTCTTTTCATTTCAAACAATCAGTATACAGTGGGTATAAATGTTGCTCAATTTAGCTCCATTAGTGACTGATATTGTTAGAAGCTGTGGGAAACAAGCTAGAAAGTGAGTTGTTCACTTGATGTTACAAACACTAGGAAAGTTCATTTTAATGCAAGTCCTAGTCTTTCCTATTTCTCAGCTTCACTTTCCCTACCTGTAAATTTGAGATTTTGAATAGTTGATTTTTAGTCTTTTTCAGTATTAATATTTTATAGTTGAAAAATAAAAATACCAAATATTTAATGTTTCCATACTCAGTTGATGTTTGCCCTGTTGTTTCCCATATTTGATGCATTATATGAGGTTGGGTTTCTGTACCAGGAGGTTGTTTTCTTCTGTCCAGTTTGATTGCAAAATATGGCTATTATTTGAGCGGCATGCCACCATCATTTTCTGAACATGCACTATTTTTCACTTCTTAAGTAGTAGAGACGAACTTTATATAATAAAAATATGACAATGTTTCTTTTATTACTGACACTAATTTTCATTAAAACTTCTCATTTTGCTATTAGCCAAAATTCAACTTCAATAAACTTAGAAGCCCTCCATATCTCTTCAATAGGTGGAAATTAGTGGAAAATACCTTAATGCCAAATTACTGGGGTAGAATATCTCTGGCTTGGGTCTATAATCTATGACTGCTGGCCCTGATCAAAGTCTTTGTTCTAGATGGGGCTTCACACGATGGTTCTGATAACATCAGCCTGTATGCTATTTTAGATTCAACTCTCAGTTTGTAACTACACCTTATCCTCTGAGTAAAACAAGTTCCCATGTGATGCCACATCAGTGAGCCCTTGATCCTGAATCATAAAGGCCCACATATTCTCCAAGACATAGACATTACTTCACTGCTCTTGTGCCAGTATCTGGGGTATGGGCAAACTACATAAGGCTGTTTAGGCCCATCTGCCTGTACACACCAGACAACTTTGCTGCTCTGGTATTTTGGTAATTTTTTTAGAATATTGGAGTGCAAATCATCTCTATTCCCATTTGAGTTTTTATGTCTTATACTCCTACCTCATCATGAATGAGATCCAAGTCCACATTCCCTCACAGAATTTTTCTTTCTCCTTCCATTCTTCCTTCCTTCCTTCCTTTCCTTTCTTTCTTTCTCTTTCTTTCTTTCCTTTCTTCCTTCCTCCCTCCCTCCCTCCCTTTCTTTTTCTCTTCCTCTTTCTTTCTTTCTTTCTTCTTTCTGTCTCTCTTCCTTTCCTTTCCTTCCCTTTCCTTTCCTTTCTTTTCCTTTGCTTTCCTTTCCTTTTCCTTTCCTTTCCTTTCTTTTTTTTCTCTTCCTTCCTTCCTTTCTCTTTCTTTTCCTTTTCTTTTCTTCCCTCCCTTCCCCCTCCCTCCCTTCCTCCTTCCTTCCCTTTCCTTCCATCCATATGTCTTTTTTCTTCTTTCTCTGCAGATTTCATCTTTTCCACCCATTTTTGACTAGTTTTTACCTAAGCTTGTATCTGAATCACCACTCATTGTTCTGAATACTTTCTAGAGATTTAGGCTATTAACACTCAGAAGAACTTTGACACAGTACATGTCTCCTCATCTAGCTTCTTAAATGAGAAAAGAATTAATCAATAAATGGCAAAAAAAAAGAAAGAAAAAGAAAAAGAAAAAAGCTACATTTTGAAATTCTATGCCACCTTGTCCATGTTTATTACCAATTTCACAATGAGGAAAAAGAGCTGGGCAAGTTGAACATCTCCATTCTATTGGCCATTTGAGGCTTCATACCAAAAAGAATGGTTGTTACTGGTTTTCTCTACTTGTAAGCTATTATATACTATTCAGCACACCTTCTGAATGATACGTATAGTTCAGGTGTCATAAATGCTATCGGCATGATCCTGTCAAAACACTATGTAAGATTTTCTTTGGGGGAAGGTTTATTAAGGAAGCATATTTTATAATCACCTTAAAATAAACATATTCATAGAAAAATCATCCATTTCATTTAATGTTAATTTACTGACAATGGATTTTTCTAAATAATTATTAAAAGATAATTTAATAGTTTATAATTAGCCATGCACGGGGCGCCTGGGTGGCTCAGTTGGTTAAGCCTCTGCCTTCAGCTCAGGTCATGATCCCAGAGTCCTGGGATTGAGCCCCATGTCGGGCTCTCTGCTCAGCGGGGCGCCTGCTTCTTCCTCTCTCTCTGCCTGCTTCTCTGCCTACTTGTGATCTGTCAAATAAATAAATAAAATCTTTTAAAAAAAATAATTAGCCATGCTGTGCTTAACTACATTTCACAAATCTAAAAATAAGGGCAAGTACAGTGGACTATCTTTTCCATTTACCTGGGAAAGTCTTGGTTTTTGCTTGTTATCTTGTGAAATTATTTACTGTGACTCCTTTTATATAGAAAAGAAAGTTTGTTTTGAAGTACAAATTATTTAGGGTCCTAGTTATAAGAGACTGTATCTGCCTTATTTCTTTCTGTACAGATCATGATTAGATTAAGGAGTTTAAAATCTTCTCTTGGACAGAATATATTATTTGTTACTGATAATGGTTCTGGGGTATTTAGCATTTTCCATTCTTCCTGAATTCTAGGAAACAGTTTTTCTACTGTTCAAAAATAAGTCCAATTATCAGGGAAAATGAAGGTATTTTGATGAAAAAGAAATTTTGATATCAGTTATTATGTCAGGATTTACTAAGCTTAAATATAATATTTTCAAAATCACTTTATTGCTTGCACATTCCTTAGAAGTGCTCAACATGGAAAACAAAGGCTTAGCCCATCTGTCAAAACAGTAGCTCTTACTGATTTGTTCTATCACATTGATTGATTTGTGAATGTTGAACCACCCTTGCATTCCATGGATAAATCCCACCTGGTCATGGTGGATAATCTTTTTAATGTACTGTTGGATCCTATTAGTTATGATCTTGTTGAGAATCTTATTATCCATATTTATCAGGGATATTGGTCTGAAATTCTCCTTTTTGGTGGGATCTTTGCCTTTTTGGTGGGGTAATGCTAGCTTCATAAAAAATGAGTCTGGAAGTTTTCCTTCTGTTTCTATTTTTTGAAACAGCTTCAGGAGAATAGGTATTGTTTCTTCTTTGAGTGTTTGGTAGAATTCTCCAGGGAATCCGTCAGGTCCTGGGCTCTTGTTTTTTGGAAGGTTTTTGATCACTGCCTCAAACTCGTTACTAGATAGTCATCTATTCAGGTTGTCAATTTCTTCCTGATTCAGTTTTGGAAGTTTTTAGGTTTCCAGAAATGCATTCACATGGTCCTCTCAATTGATACAGAAAAAGCATCTGACAAGATACAGTATCCATTCCTGATTAAAACGCTTCAAAGTATAGGGATAGAGGGAATATTCCTCAACTTCATAAAATCTATCTATGAAAAACCCACAGTGAATATTATCCTTAATGGGGAAAAGCTGAAAGCCTTCCCTATGAGATCAGGAACACGACAAGGATGCCCACTCTCACCACTCTTGTCCAATATAGTACTAGAAGTCCTAGCAACAGCAATCAGACAACAAAAAGAAATGAAAGGTATTCAAATTGGCAGTGAAGAAGTCAAACTCTCTCTCTTTGCAGATGACATGATACTTTATATGGAAAACCAAAAAGACTCCACCCCCAAACTACTAGAACTCAATAGCAGTTCAGTTATGTGGCAGAATACAAAATCAATATAATCAGTTGCTTTCTTATACACCAACAATGAAAATATAGAAAAGGAAATTAGAGAACTGATTCCATTTACTATAGCACCAAGAGCCATAAGATACCTGGGAATAAACCTAACCAAAGAGGTAATGGTTTTGTACACAAGGAACTACAGAACACTCATGAAAAAAATTGAAGAAGACAAAAAAGATGAAAGACCATTCCATGCTCATGGATTGGAAGGATAAACATTGTTAAAATGTCTCTACTGTCTAGAGCAATCTATACTTTCAATGCCATCCCAATCAAAATTCTACCAACACTTTTCAAAGAGCTGGAACAAACAATCCTAAAATTTGTATGGAACTAGAAGAGACCCCGAATTGCTAAGGAAATGTTGAAAAAGAAAAACAAAACTGGAGGCATCACATTGCCTGATTTCAAGCCTTACTACAAAGCTGTGATCACCAAGACAGCATGGTACTGGCACAAAAACAGACATATGGACCAGTGGAACCGAGTAGAGAGCCCACATATGGTCCCTCAACTCGATGGTCAAATAATCTTCAACAAAGCAGGAAAAAATATCCAGGGAAAAAAGACAGTCTCTTCAATAAATGGTGCTGGGAAAATAGGACAACTATATGTAGAAGAATGAAACTCAACCATTCTCTTACACCATACACAAAGATAAACTCAAAATGGATAAAAGACCTCATCATGAGGCAGGAATCTATCAAAATCCTAGAGGAGAACATAGGCAGCAACCACTTCGACATTGGCCACAGCAACATCTTTCAAGATATGTCTCCAGAGGCAAAGGAAACAAAAGCAAAAATGAACTTTTGGGACTTCATCAAGATCAAAAGCTTCTGCACAGCAAAGGAAACAGTCAACAAAAGAAAAATGCCACCCATGGAATAGGAGAAGATATTAGCAAATGACACTACAGACAAAGGGCTGATATCCAAGATCTATAAAGAACTCCTCAAACTCAACACACAAAAAAACAGATAATCACGTCAAAAAATTGGGCAGAAGACATGAACAGACACTTCTTCAAAGAAGACATACAAATGGCTAACAGACACATGAAAAAATGTTTATCATCATTAGCCATCAGGGAGATTCAAATCAAAACAACATTGAGATACCACCTTATGCCAGTTAGAATGGCCAAAATCAACAAGATGGTAAACAACAAGTGTTGGAGAGGATGTAAAGAAAGGGGAACCCTCTTACACTGTTGGTGGGAATGCAAGTTGGTGCAGCCACTTTGGAGAACAGTGTGGAGATTCCTTAAGAAATTAAAAATAGAGCTACCCTATGACCCTGCAATTACACTACTGGGTATCTATCACAAAGATACAGATGTAGTGAAAAGAAGGGCCATTTGTACCCCAATGCTCATAGCAGCAATGGCCACAGTCGCCAAACTGTGGAAAGAACCAAGATGCCCTTGAACAGACAAATGGATAAAGAAAATATGGTCTATATATACAGTAGAGTATTATGCCTCCATCAGAAAGAATGAATACCTAACTTTTATATCAACATGCTGGAAGAGATTACGTTGAGTGAAATAAGTCAAGCAGAGAAAGTCAATTACCATATGGTTTCGCTTACCTGTGGAGCATAAGGAATAACACAGAAGACATTGGGAGATGGAGAAAAGAAGTGAGATGGGGGAAATCGGACAGGGAGACAAACCGTGAGAGACTGTAGACTCTGAGAAACAAACTGAGGGTTTGGGACGGGAGGGAGTGGGGAGTTGGGTGAGCCTGGTGTTGGGTATTATGGAGGGCACATATTGCATGGAGCACTGGGTGTGGTACATAAACAATGAATTTTGGAACACTGAAAAGAAATAAAATAAAACAAAATGGAAAAAAAAAACCAGTAGCTCTTAGTAACTTTAAGATACAAACAACAATTTTTCATCTGATCTTTCAAAACTCACTACCAACTTCATCTAAATTAAATTCCACATAATTTCAATCAAGTTTATATATGAAGAATAAAATTTTAGTTTCAACCCTCATTCTCCATTGTTGTTGTCTGTGTCACATAATAAATGGATGTTCAAGAATTTGACAATATGCCATATTTGCTTAACTGATCTTGACTTGGAAGTAGGAAATATACATAAGCCCAGTTGTGGAACCTCAATACAGATCTGCATCTTTGTACATTCATTTAGAATTGTTATGAAATTATTGCCCTGAGAATTATGAGGGTCAGGAATTATCTTCTGATAGAGTAAGTACCCTAGTCCCTTCTCTATACTGTTTAAATAATACTTATCCAGCTTTATGAAATCATTTACATGTATATCCATAGAAGCTAGCAAATATCTTTGCATATGGCCCTAATCATATTCTAGAATGAGCCTTAAGAAGTAAATGAATATATTGGGCAACTATTATTTAAAGAAAAAGTAAAGAATACTTTTATTAAGGATACAAACATCACTTTTAGGAAAAAAATTCTAGGGTACAGATTAAATATACTCAACAAACTTATTCAACAAGTTTTCATATTTAGTTATATAAGACTCAAATTTGTGTCTAATTATTATTATTGAGTTATGTCCCAAACTGAACTTTATACCAATCATGTTAATATCCATTTTCATTCCTTCTTTTTTAAGTTAATTATTTTTTTAATATTTTATTTATATTTTTTAAGATTTCATTTATTTATTTGACAGAGAGAGATCATAAGTAGGCAGAGAAGCAGGCAGAAAGACATGGGGAATCAGGCTCCCTGCTGAGCTGAGAGTCCAATGCAGGGCTCAATCCCAGGACCTTAAGACTATGACCCGAGCTGAAAGCAAAGGCTTAACCCACTGAGCTACCCAGGCGCCCCTCAGTCAAGTAACTAAGAGTAATTAAGCTCTTACAATTACTAAGATAAAGATATTTTTATAACATATAAAATGCAATTCAAGACTTTTAGCAGAGAACTGATCACAACACTTCAACAGCACTAAAGTGACTTTTTGAGAAAAAAAATAGGTCACATAAGATTCTTCTTTTTTGTAAAAGTGGTAGCCTGCTAGTTAAAAAAAAAAAAAAAAGAATACAAATCAAACTACTTGGTTAAAAAAATTTATTTCTGTCTAAAATTCTCAAGTACAGAGTATAACTATTGCCTTCCAATAAATAAAAGAAAAATTACTTATTTGGTAATTATTATTTACTTCAAACCTGGTTGATACATTTAGGATCAAGAGGAACATGCCTAAGCAGTTCTTCCTAGAAAATGGGATTTCTACAATGATGACAATTGAAAAATAAGTGGGGCACCCAACATAAGGTCAAGTGTTCTTTCAAACTTTTCCAAGAAAACACATCCAGAAGCAAATAAAACAAGCCCAAATCAAAAGTAGGGTATACTATCACTATTACTCAACAACAAAAAAGACATTTCAATGTGCATAATTTAAGTAATAGTCTCAAAGTAAAATATCACCTTATATTAAACAAACCACATCTATGACAGTTACCAAACTATCATTTTTCTCATATGATGTAGATGATTAAAAATACTGTCACAAGGGGCATCTGGGTGATTCAGCCAATTAAGTGTCTGCTTTTAGCTTAGTTTGTGATCTAGCATCAGGATCCCTGCTCAACAGTGAGTCTCCTCCCTTACCCTCTGCCCCTCCCCACTTCTTGGTGCTCTCCCTCCATTTCTCTCTTATTCTCAAATAAATGACGTTTTTAATAGATAAATAAATAAATAAACTGTCACAAAAAGAATTTTTCACAAATTTTGGAGAGCATTAGCCCAAGAGATAGGAGAGTCACTGCTCAAAATTCTCAAAGACTATCCTTTCTAATAAACCTCATCACCAGAAAGTTAGGCATAGAACATACTACCCTGACTAGCTACAGAATTATCTTTAGCTATTTATTTTTGTCTTTTATTAATTAATAGAGTATCTTGCATATTATTATAAAGTTACTATCAAGTGCATTTCCTACTATGACATTTAGCATTTTTAAAATTCTGCCGTAACTTATTTCTCTCAGAACTAGGCAATAATGAAATGGTGTATATTTTTCTCTAAGATGGCAAATATCAGTTTGCCTTCATTTTTACAAAGTTTAAAATTACTGTGTACAGCAAGTTGACAACTTTCCTAGGCCTGAGTTTGGGACACTGTTCTATTTTCTTTTTCCTCAAGTTGTTTTCCACTAATAGCTGTTTCCTTTTCTTAATGATTAGACACATATTTAATAACAGAGTAGATTGAAATGTATTTTGAAAGCATGAGGAAGGTCAACAAATAACTTTCTTTTGATTAGAAATTAAGTGGCTTGTATCCTGAGAATTTTGTCCTCTGAATGAGAATTTTTCAGCTAGAATGTGTGGAAACTTGATTTCAGATGTAACTTGAGCCCTTAGGTTAAGGTTAACCTACTGGCTTGTTTGTTGTGGATAAATATCACACCATTAAGTGTGTTATGCCATTAAGTGTAAATTCTATTCACTCTTCTAATGCTTAAAGATGTTACGATGAATTCTTCCTACTTGCTTAAAAATGAGAAAACAAACTAGAAGTATGGCACTAAGCCTTTAATCCATAAATTTTATGCCAAACTTTCTCTTTCTTTAGAGGATTTACCCTGGGATTAGGGAAAAGTCATAAATTCTTGATTTGCAAGACTCAAGCTTAGTTGCACAAATATTTTATCTCAGCCTCATATGCTTCTAATCTACCTGCATAATATATAATATAAAGATCTCCATCTTTGCTTTTGTTTTGTTTGGGTTATTATTACTGTTGTGCATGTCTTCTGGGTCATGAGATTTTCATTTTTATTTTTAACAACATAAGATGTTGGTAAGAATGGCAGGTGAGTAGTCAATGATCTTCTTTACCCTTTCAAATGTTGTTTCCATTCTTACAACAACATCATCTCTGTCTTGCTCTCAAGTTATAGCAATGGAGTGGAACCTAAAGCACCCTTTCTCTGGAAATCCTCCTTCATTCTGATTTGAAACAGACCCTTTTGTAAACTCAAACGTCAATTCAGCTTTAAGTTTTCTATCCCATGTAGAAGTCTAACAGTTGCTGAGCTCTACAGAAAGAACTTAAGCTCTCATGTATATCTTAGCTTTCTCATCCAGGAACAAAAGCTACTGTAGTGCACTCAAGTGTAGATTGGTGACATTGAGTGGCTTCATATCCAGCAACTCACCTTTCTGCTCCCTTAGAGCCCAAGTGTACTGGGAAATAAAATAATTCTATTAAGTTTTTCTTCCATTTTTATCTTTTGCAATTCTTGAATTTATCTAATTTAAAGGCATTTTCCTGCTACTATTCCTGAGAGGCGTTGCTAAAACATAGTTCATTTTATTATGGAAACAGAGTAAGCTAATTATCTCCTGAGAACTTGCTATAATTTTAAGGGTTATGCACAAGATGTTAACTAATCACACAGCTCCCAGATATTTGTAACATGCAGTGTGACTCTGAGGTCGTATTTAAATGAGTGTTAGTCATGACTTGTGATGTGTTGTTTCTGGTGCTGCATGGAGGAAAAAATGGCACATTATGCAAGGTTAAATTTACAATATTTAACATGTCTTGTTTCAGATATAATTGAAGTGTACTACATGTCATCACCGTCTAACAATCTGCAGAATTTTCCAAGAAATGCTATCTTTAGTTTAAAAATATTTATGAAATGGAAGAGGCAATATTAATTGCCAGTTGCAATATGATGCAAATTAATGCAAACTAGTATGAGTTAATATACATGTGTTAAAATAAAAATCTTTTTAAAATCATATCTTACAATGATTCTAATATGAATGGGGTAACTTGTGGTCTTTTTCATTTTTAACTCATGTTGAAGTCAATGTCATTGTTGGTGGTAATGGGAAATTCATTAGAACTGTTCAGTGTTGTTGAATTAACACTGAAAAATTTGCAGAACTGACATTTGATTTGCAAATCTATTAACTGGGTATCTTTATGTCAAGACTAATTTTTATTTATTTTTTAAGACTAATTTTTATTTTTAATTTACAAATTTCTCTAAAAAGATGTCTACAATCCAAGGTTTATTTAGTTGCTGTCTATTTAGTTACTGTCCATCTATTCTATAGATGCTTTGCCCTTCCACATTCTAACCAACTACTAAAAGTATTTTCGTTAGAGTCCAATTACTCTTAAATTCCCAACCACAACAGAAGTTGAAACTAGAGCCATTATCCTTTCAAGTCCCTTGAGACCTATTGAAAACTCCTCTCAAAATAATGTTATATTATTTTATTTCTTCACTTACATCTCAGACTATTTTTCTCTTTCACATAGTCTGTATTTCTTTCTACCTTGTAAGAGATGTTCCCAAATGTTCTGTTTTTACAACTTTCTTTCACGTCACCAAATTTTCCTTTGCTTTTTCTCTTCTTCAATTTCTCCTAATATTTTGTAACTCTAGCAACATGTTTTACATACTAGTTTGCAATGGGTTTACTTGTGCATGATTATTTTCTCTGTGAGATCTTACATACACAGCAAATTAGTGGATTTATTATTAAAAAGAACAGTTCATATGTGTATAGGAATTTCCAATTTTTCAAAATGATTTTATATTCCATTTCTCTTTAGAAAGCAAGTATCTTTTTCTCTCCTTTCCTTTTGCTTTCCTCCCTCCCTCCCTTCCTTCCTTTATTCCTTCCTTCCTTCCTCTCTTTCTTTCATTCCTTTCTTCCTTCCTTCAAAGCACTAGCTGACAGGTAACGTTTGTTCAGAAACTACTCATGGGTAGAATAAGGAAGACAAAGGTCTTTTTGCTTTGAACAAATTTGGTGCTGAAATCTCGTGGGGTTTAAATTTCCTAAGCCTAGGTTACAAGTTGTGTCCTCAAAGAAATAAAGGTTTTTCTTACATGTCAAATGTATTATTCAAGAATCACAGACTCCAAGGAAAATGAAACTCTTTTCACTTAAACAGCTATGTTTTCCCTTTTTCCTAAAACATATTATGGCTTATTTTTAGTTCTTCACAATTACTCATAACTTAAAAATAAATTAAAATTAATTTGTATTATTTAATAAGATAAGTAATACATTGTTAACCATTCAAGAGTATAATTCTTCCATAACTCAATAACAAACTATTTTCCCACCTACTTTTACATAGAGCATTTCTTTAAAATACATATTCTGGAGATTTTTAGGTAACATAACATAGAACTTTAAAAATATTATTATTTACAAGTGCAGGATTTAATTATGCCTCAAGTGAATACACTAATAATTTTTAATACTGAGGTAAAATATATGTTTATATTTCTTTTATAAAACCTTAATTAGAACTACCCAAAATGCATGTATTAAGAAAAGATTCAGGATATTTGTGAATCTAAAGTAAATCTCTTTATTTCATGTTCCTTTCAGGTTCTCTGTATTTAGCTAACTATATCTGCAGAAATTTGTTGTCTGAATTCTAAGGCTTTTAATATTTTAATATGTGTTTCTTGATTAAGATTTTCCTGTCATGCTCACTTTTTGTTAATGAGAAAAATGCATAAACTCTTTTTTTTGTTGTTTTTAATGTCTGTGACATCGAGAATATGTAAAGTCTTGCTAGGCATGACCAGCATTAGGAACCCTATTTCTTATAACAAGCAAGGATTCTTCTGAGAGGATCAGTTATGAAAACAATACAACATAACACAACAGAAAAGCCCTCAACTAAATGTGCCCAGAACTCCTTTTTCTTCCCACCACACCCAACTAAAACTTTCCCATGTTCTAGGCTTTAAAATTTCAGGAAACTATTTCACAAATCTGACTTACATGTTGAAGGCTTCATGTACTACTTCATCTTTTATGTGTTAATTCTGTCCACATTTACTCACTCCTTCTATACTTATTTCTCTTTCTGATTCTTACCCAGCCAAACTATATTATGCCAGGAGAAAACACAAAAATTGCCTCTCTTTTATAATTTGTTTATGTTTCAGAGAATTGGCTGACAACCAATTCCCAATCAACTCTCTATTGGTCTTGTCAATTTCCTGGACCAATGCCCAAGTGTTCTCCCACCTAAGCTTGCACAGGTATGGCAGAAGGCTTAGTTGAAAAGAAAAGAAAAGCAATAACATGCTATGAGTCCATCAACTTTTACAAGCAGATACTAAGTATCAAGGGTCAAACCATATGGAAAATGTCCTTCAATTTGACCAAGAAAACAGACCAGATATTTCACAAACTGGTTCAACTGTTTAAAAAAGCATAAGGTGACCAGATGTGCATTTGTTTACCTTCATTTTCTAGTTATTTTCATACCCTGGGGGAAAAAAATTCATGTTAATGTCTTGGCTTCCACAAAAGTAGCAGCAATGATTCCGGAAAGAAACCTTATTTCCTCCCACGAGAAAACTAAGTAAAATGCATTTTGATTGAGAGAAAAAACATGACCTGAGAACCAGGATTAAAATATAACTGTAGTCATATACCTTAATGTTTGGACTTTTAAAAAAATAAGTATTGTCAACATGAAATACATGTATCCCCAGGGATATTCGATATGGCACTGAAGCACATAGAGATCCAAAGTGCAAATACTGGATGTGTCATTAGAGCATCAGAAAAATTTTAGGTAAGCTAATCATTAATTGATTGGAAATACCATTTCAAATTAAAATTAGCACAGATATGATGCCTGTAGTGGATTAGTGAATTACCACAATTAAAGGTCAGATTCTTATCCCTCTGACTGGGCCCTTGGCAAATAAATCCACACACTGGTTTCATTTATGCATAATGTGTAAGTGATAAAACCAGAGTTTTCTCTATGACTGAGACAGTCTTGGGCCAATTCATAATAAAATAGTTCTTTGGGTTCTATGCAATGTTTCTGTTTTTCATTTCTCTCTTTTAAAATGTGGTGAGCGATCTCAAACTATAGGCATTCCTATGAAAGGAGAAATTGGACATGACCAGGCCTCTGAGAATGTAGCGTGACCTCCACTGATACAATTAGGAAGACCTATCTTGACATCTCTGCCTTTCCCTTTAGAGTGACCAGACACTGGTCTTTAGATGACTATGATGAAACAAGAGACTTCTTGTCACTATATTTCTAAAGCCTTACCCTCACTCTTCTTCCTCAGTGGGCTCTAAGCAGGGAGACCATTCATACTGTGACAGACTGGAAAGTTAAAACCATATTATTAGCAACTGTGTTGGTACAACAAGAATGTCTTAAGAAAACTAGGCCCAATTTTCACCACTGCTCACAGGGAAATTTGAGGAGATGGGATGACAATCTGAGTTAATTGGACACATTGATTCCAAGAGCATTTTTTGAGATGATCTTTCTCACAGTGTCATTCCCCAAAGTATGTCACAGAAAATGCCAAAATCACATCAGGTTTAACATAAAGCACACAATCTCAAACACATTCAGAAAGGATCTCTGTGACACATTAGTTTACTTCCCCAAGACTTTAGGATTGCTCTCTTGACCACAAGAATTTCTCCATGAAAAATTTAGAACAAGTTTAAACATTTCTAGGAGACAAGGGGTGACTCTTTATACTGCTCTGCAGTCCCCAGATTAGAAAGGTCACTAATGTTTTTGCATAATTGTAAAGGGGAAGGGATAACTAGTCATTTGAACTAACTTCCCTGTTACTTGGCTAAAACACAATATATAAATTAAACAGTGAAGGTTCCCTTCAGGTACCATAAGATGACAAGAACATTTTTACAAAAATCAGTTTTTACATATTGGTGTTAAACATATGACAATGATAAACAAAGGCTAGATTTTTTTTTCTTGAAACAAAATTAACACATAAAAGTCACAATTTTCTCTCTCCTATACACACACAAACACACTATATATATTATTTTCATATATTTTTAATATTTAATATTTAAGATATGAACTATTTTATATTTTAAAATATTTTCAATATTTCATTTTTATATAGTTATAGACTTATAGGGAAATTTCCAGATATCCATGTATGTGTGTATATGTCTTTGTGTATGCATATACATTCATATTAAAATATCTGAAGCTAATATGTGCATTTGGCTCAGCATAGCTCCATTAACATGATAATGTATTTTTGTACAACAGTACCATGTGTAGTATGTTGACAATTTATTTTTCCAAATATTTTGTTTTATACATACATTTATTTCAAAATTATCATTTCTTTCTCATCATTGTATGCTGCCCTTGGCTATAATCTTTAAATTTAAGAATTTTTTTAACTAAAGTGTTCTTTCTTCATGTGACTCTAAAGGCATCAAATTGTGTATAAGAGATATTCTTTGCAAATGATTATAAATAATTTTTAA
>RCUC01050550.1:0-14985 GCA_003697995.1 Taxidea taxus jeffersonii | reverse complement strand
CTCAGGTTCACCTCTATCATTTTCATTTAAACCAACTGGTCAATCCAGTAGTAAGGCTCCTTAACATACAACTCCCTTGGGACACCTGGGTGGCTCAGGTCTCCTGGGATCGAGTACCTCATCAGGCTCCTTGCTCAACTGAGAGCTTGCTTCTGCCTGCCGCTCCTCCTGCTTATGTGCTCTCTTGCTCTCTCTCTTTCTCTGACAAATAAATAAATAAAATAAAATGTTCAAAAAAAACCACAAACCATACAACTGTTTCCTATCTTTCTGAGCTTATGCCTTTTTATGTAGACCTTTATGCACCCAGGACATCTGTTATTTTCTATCTTAAATCTTTAAGATCTAGTTCAAGTCCCCATTCCTTTTCCTTTTTTTTTTTTTTTTAAGATTTTATTCATTTATCTTACAGAGAGTGTGAGAGACAGAGAGAGAACATGAGCAGGGAGGAGGAGGCAGAGGGAGAGGGAGAAGCAGACTCCCCGCTGAGGAGAGATCCTGATGTGGGGCTTGATCCCAGGACCCTGGGATCATGAAGTAAGCCAAAGGCAGATGCTTAACCGACTGAGCCACCCCGGTGTCCCCAAGTCCCCCTTCCTAAACAAGCCTTCTCTACCTTAATCACACAGAGCTCTTAATTCCACTTAGAACTTAATTCTTCCCAAATTGTTTATAGAAGTCAGTTCTGGCTTCACAATTAAACTCTAAGCTCTCTGAAGACTGAAGTAACATCTTAATACCTTCATTACGTCCCAAGTTGCCTACTACAGGACATGTGCTCTTTTACATATTCCCTGATGACTGACTAGAATCTCATCATATTACTTAACTCAGTTCCTTCCATTTCAAATCTTCAAGTAAGGCAAACCAATTATGCTACTGATTTTTACTGTGTATATACGTACATGTGTATGTGCATACACACATGCACCCACACAGGAATATTACTCAGCCATTAAAAAAAATGAGTTTTTGCCATCTGTGACAACATGGATAGGTCTAGAGGGTATTATGCTAAGTGAAATAAGCCAGATAGAAAAAGACAAATACTCTATGATTCCACTTACATGTGGCATCTAAAAAACAAATGAAAAAACAAACAAAAAGCAGAAACAGACCCATCAATACAGAGAATAAACTGATGCTGCCAGAGAGGAGAAGTGTAGAGGGATGGGCAAAATGGGTGAAGAGGAGTGGGAGACACAGGCTTCCAGTTACAGAATGAAGAAGTCATGTGACTAAAAGACACAGCAAAGGGAACATAATCAACAGCACTATAATAGCACTGCATGGTGACAGATGGTAGCTACACTTGTGGTGAGCATAACATGATGCATAAAGTGGTACAATTACTATGTTGTACACCTGAAACTAATGTAACATTGTGCGTCAACTATACTCCAATTAAAAAATAAAAGATTCACTCCTGAATAAAACTATTATCTTAAACTCCCCGGGTTCAGACTGGGGCTTTTCAACTGTATCTTTCCACAACTTCCCAACTCCCACATTAAGACCTTGGCACTACAACTTCTCAGTAATATCAAAATTATGCCTGTTAACAAATTTCAATATTGGGAACACACTCTCCATCTACTAAAGTTTTTAGAACAAACATCTAACAAGATACACTAAGGAAGTAGACAAATATTAAGCTACATGGTACTTCAAAAGTGGCTCTGCTAATCTCACCCACATTTGAACAGTTGTTCTGCACTCTTCTACTTCCTACACCCTAATCTGCTTTCTCTAAGCTATTACTCCATCTAACATTCTTTTTTTTAGAAGAGCTTTTTAAAGATATAATTGACATGCCATACAATTCACTGATTTAAAGTGTACATTTCAGACTGGTGCAACCATCACAATCAATTTTATATCATTTTCATCACCTCAAAAAGAAACCATACCTATTTACCAGTCACTCCTTATATTAGTCAAGGTTCTTCAGAGAAGTAGGACCAATAGGATACGTGTATATATACAAAGAGAGATTTATTTTAAGGAATTGGTTCACATGACTGTGTAGACTGTCAGATCTGAAATCTGCAGGGCAGAACAGCAGGCTAGAGACACAGGTAAGAGGTACTCTTGCAGTCTTGAGTATGATGGTTCTATAAAGACAGAATTCCTTCAGAGGAACCTGTTTTTTTCTCTTAAGAGCTTCAACTAACAGAATGAGGCCCACCCACATTCTGAAGGGTAATCTGCTTTATTCAACATCTACTGATTTAAATGTTAATCATGTTTTACTTTATTTTATTTATTTATTTGAGAGAAAGAGAGAGGCAGAGATAGAGCACAAGTGGGGATGGGGGTTGTGCAGAGGGAGAGGGAGAAGCAGACTCCCCACTGAGCAGGGAGCCAGCCCAGGGGCTTGATCCAAGTATCGTGAGATCATGACCTGAGACAAAGGCAGCCGCTTAACTGACTGAGCTACCCAAGTACTCCAATGTTAATCACATTTAAAAATTCCTTCAGGGACGCCTGGGTGGCTCAGTTGGTTAAGCGGCTGCCTTCGGCTCGGGTCATGATCCGAGCGTCCTGGGATCGAGTCCCACATCGGGCTCCATGCTCAGCAGGGAGCCTGCTTCTCCCTCTGCCTCTGCCTGCCACTCTGTCTGCCTGTGCTCGCTCCCGCTCTCTCTGACAAATAAATAAATAAAATCTTAAAAAAATATATAATTTTAAAAATTCCTTCAGAGCAACATCTAAACTGGCATTTGACCAAAATCTAGCTACTATAGCCTAGCCAAACTGTCACATAAAATTGACCATCACACTCCCTGTTACTCCCAAACCCTGAAAACCATTAATCTACTTACTCTCTATTGATGTGCTTATCCTACACATTTCATACAAACAGAATTATACAACATGTGGCTTCTTTCACTTAGCAGTGTTGCCAAGGTTCATCCATGTTGTAGTATATATAAGTACTTAATTCCTTTTTATTGTTGAAAAATATTCCATTATAAGGTAAACCACAATTTATTTATCCATTCATCAGTTGATGGTAAATTTGGGTTCTTTCCACTTTTTTTTTTTATTATTATAAATAATGCTACCGTGAACATTAAAACATCTAGGTTTCTGTATGGACATATGCTTTCATTTCTCTTGGGTATATATCTAGGAGTAGAATTGCTGGGTTATATAATAACTCTGTAACATTCCTTTTCACCAAGCAAACTGAAACAATTCAGAACTACAAATTTTGTCTTTCTATAAGCATAACTACCATAGCTATATTGGTAACATATAAGCATGATCTTATTTTCTATCCCTGAATTTTTGAAATGTAAGGAACTTTATAACTAGCATCTAATAATATTAGATTTAGTTTTTCAATAAACAATTAAAAAAACAAAATATAGTCATTTTTTTCTACATTAGATTTACATATGGGGGGTCATACATACATATATATACATTCTATTTAAAACAGAACCTCCAAACATACTAAACTCAGAAATTATTAGATGAAAGAAAAACCCTTTTTTCATATGTTATAGTATCTGAACAGTGATCCTCCTATATCTTTTCATGAAAAGAGCTGTTTTTATTCTACTTGTAAAATGTTAAGTGATTAATAAATACTGTTTGAGGGATGCCTGGGTGGCTCAGTTGGTTAAGCAGCTGCCTTTGGCTCAGGTCATGATCCCAGCATCCTGGGATCGAGTCCCACATCGGGCTCCTTGCTCGGCAGGGAGCCTGCTTCTCCCTCTGCCTCTGCCTGCCTCTCTGTCTGCCTATGCTCGCTCTTTCTAACAAATAAATAAATAAAATCTTTAAAAAAATAAATACTGTTTGAGGAACTAATCTTCAATTAAATCTCTAAAATATCTTAGAGTTAATAGATACAAGGTTTTTATTTCAATGCATTTTTTCTTCTGATACATTTTTCAGTAACAGGTTGATGATTAGATTAATGACTAAGAATGCGTAGGCAGCAAAAAACAGAGTGGTCAAAAGTGTGCACTCTGCAATTAGATGACTGGAATTTGAATCCTGACTCCACCATCTTTGTTATGCTGAAATTCCTTCACCTCTCTGAACCTCAGTCTTCTTATCTGTAAACAGAACAATAACACTATCTACTTCAAAAGTTTGTTGTGATAATTAAATGAGATAATTTTATAGCAGTCTGGATACTGATCAGAACTCAAATATTGACATATTTCAGAGAAGCTTACCACAATTCACTTGGTATCATCAGCCAAAAATTCATTTTAAATTGTGATTCAATCACTTACAAAAAAAAGTAACAACAAAACACTATGTTTCTTGATCTACACACCTAAGTAAGGAAATCCACAGAAAAAGTTTTGAAAATTACTTACCAAATTAATAACAACAGTTACTTCTGGAATAGGGGAAGAGAAAGAGGTAACTATGTTCAGGAGAACATATATATTCTCTATATAATTCCTTATTGCTTGAACTTTTGAGAATGTACTCCTACTATTTGTATAAGTAAAAAATAACAGCTTAAAGGTCCATCTTGGAAATTCATTTCTGCTTGGCTCACATCTAGAACAAGTCAGTAGTTATAAATGCAGATAAAACTATATACCTAGAAGTACTGACAAATCCTTAATAATCCTTAATAAGGAAACATTTCTTACATCTTTAAATTCAAATCTAACCCAAACTGTATTTGACAAAGGATATAGTACTAATCACCAAAAATGTCCATGTTTTCAGGTGCCTACAAAAACTTTTTAAACTTTTAAAATTACACCTATCTACTATTCTCTTTATTTTTTAAAACAGATTTTATTTATTTATCCATTTGAGGGGCGGGGAGCACACAGGAGGAGGAGCAGAGGAGAGGGAGAGGGACAAGAGGACTCCACACCAAGCATAGAATCTGATGCAGGGCTCGAGGCTAAATCTCACCACCTGGAGATCATAACCTGAGCGGAAAACCAAGAGCCTGAGGCTTAACCAACGGAGCCACCCAGGCGGCGCCTCACAGGTATTCTCTTCGAAGGATAAAAAATTTACACGGGAGGCAAGTTTTTCCAAGGCTGTTTCATTCATTTGCATAAACACCCAAATCTGAATCAGTTGCCTGAATGCAAGCCTAAGGAAAAATATATTTATTGCTGGAAGTATTAAAGGTATGTTTTTAAAAATGCTAGTTGACTCAGAGAAATAATTAACTCAGGTTCTTGCAGAATTTGGAAGTCTGTCATATGACAAGCATTTTAGTTATGCACCCAGAAAATAATAGCTTAGATTATCTTTCAAAAGAGCAAAAGACAGATTTTCATTACAGTAACTGTTCAGTCCATACTAAAATAGCTTAGAATAAAAGTCTAACAGTGGCTTTCATTTCAAGGGGAAAAAAATCTAGATTTTGGTCCCAACTCCCACTGTTACTAATAGATGACCTTGTACAAATAACCTCTAAACATCCAACTCCTTTTGGATAAAAGGCATCCAGCCTGTAGCTACTTTATGTACCTCCTAAGAGTGTTATACAGATCAAGTAAAATAAGAAAGTACTCTGACTATAAAACCCTTAAAAGTATTATTTTGTGGGAGAATGGATATATATGTAATAGCTCAAAATTAATGTCACCAAACACAAGATTTTCTAGGGTCCCAAAATGCTTAGCAAACTGTCATGCACACTGCAAATTCTCAATAAGTAATGATTTTTACAAAGACTACCTATTGGTAATTGAGTCCATGATCTCAAATTAAGGATTAACTCAAATGACCTTCTGCCCTTTGACCCTAATCAGGGTTTGTATAAGTACAGACAGCTCTATTGTTCACATTGCACTCATTCAAACACTTATGTAGTGCCTATCCTCTTGTTCTCAAGAGCTCACATCTGGCAGGGCAAGCACATTTGCATTATAGTTATTTTGTTGTCTGTGTCCCATAATGAAATTATATACAAAGTTCTATGGGAGTATAAAGGAAGAAGCTATTAATTCTTTAGTTAGTGGGAGTTAGGGAAGGCTTCACATTGAAACTGGGCCTCAAGGGATGAAGGGGAAAGGTCATTCTGGAAGACAAAACAGCAAAAAAGGCACTTGTTCTAGGAACAGAGAGCACTGTCACACAGCTACCGCATAGTTTGGGGCAAAGGAAAAAAAAGAGTAGTAGAAGATGGAGCTGGAAAAAAGGGAAATAAGAGAGATTTTGAAGGGGTTTGTACAACCAAGATTTTGGGGCAGACATGTAAACTGTTCATTTACTTATAGTGGCAACAAGAGAAGTTTGCCCAGAAGACACCTTAGAACATTTCCATAGCTAACAAATGCCATCATTTTTCTTGATTCAAGTAAGTGACATACATTAAGAACCAATCTCACAGTCTTTTCACTTAAAAGTCTAAACAACAGACACTCTCCTTCCTATTTACCACAGAGAATAGATATTAAGCTCTAACATAAATACCACTTGAGAAAATCAAATAGAAGCCTAAGAAGGCAAAGAGTAAATTCAACCTAAGGAGAAAAGTCAAATATCTAAGCGGGAAAAAAAAAGTTTTAAGTATATACACAACCTACATTTTTAACTTGAATAGGTAAAATATTTCATCCATTTTCCACTATTGTGAAAAATATGAAATGAATCTGTGCTTTGGATATACAGTCTGGCCTTCTGAACATGTTTATATCAATGTGCCTCAAACATAACATTTGTCAATTATATTACTTTGTCACAAAAACCAACACCTCTTAATGACATTTTTACTTCTATCAACAAAAAAAAATTTGGTGAAACAATACACAAATAAATAAAATGAATGATCTGCTATTCTCCCAAAAGCTGAGGCCAGGATCTTTGCTGTCATGTTTAGATACGGAGAAGAAGAAAAAAGAAACTATCTTGATTGACAAATTCTTAAGATTCTTCCTTTACAATGACTTCCTTGCAATGTGACATATCATTCCTGCTTTCATGCCTTTACTTCAGCAATTCTTCCCACCAAAACTCCTTCCCCTGACTAACTCTAGTTACATCTGCCTTATTTTAAAAGTCCTAAGGTCTAGCTTAAATTGTATCCTATCCATGAAGCATCCCTAAAATCTCTAGTACTTACAGAACCTCTCTTTTTGCTGAAGTCCTAATTAGCAAGTTAATATACTTGTAATTTTCACCTTCTGGCATTTAATCATTTTATTTCTACTGTGAATATGTTCAATGCCCTGACAAAACGACATCAAGATCTAAACTGTTACAAAGCTTTGCAGTAGCAGAGTAGTTAAGAGCTTCGGTTCTAGACTCTAGAGTCAAAAGTCAGAATACAGACATTCAAATCCCAACTCCACCATTTATTAGCTTGGGCAAGTTAACCTAATCTCTCTGTGCCTTAATCTCCTCATGGGTTAATGTGGAAAAAATAAGCAGCTATCTTAAATAGTTATTTTAGGATTAAATTAACATGTAAAGCATTTAGAACTGGGTATGGTACATAGTTGGCCTACAAGTATTAAGCTGTTCCCATTTGTCCTTGCTCCAGGCCTCCCTATGTATTGTCATATCACTTTTAATTGGTGGTTCTATTATGTCAGTGCCCTGCAGAGAACTTTCCCTGGCCTTCCACAGTACATGGGTCGATGCCCTTAGTTTGTTAATCAAGGCACTCAACAACTATCTCCTCAGCTTTAGCTACTCAGAAACAGACAAATAAGGCAGACACTCTCTCTTCCATGGTCTGACAACTACTTATAAAAGAGAAACAAACATAAAAATGTCACACAGAATGGATGTTCACACATAGCTACTCTCCAAAAAACTTCTCCAATCCAACAAAATCAATTTCATCAGTGACTGGGAGATGTCAAACTCATTCAAAATGACCTGCTTTTTGTCTGTTTTATTCTACTTTTGTCTGCCCAAAACACACAAAAACCACGCAAAAAAGACACCTTTTCTTAAGATGTACATATCCACCCCTATTGTAAAGTCTAATTCAAACACCATCACCCTTGCCATTTAAACTCACTTAATACTATCTTATCCAATCAATTGGTTTTTTTAAATGTATTTTATTTAGAGAATGAGAGAGAGCATGAGCTGGGGGAGAAGCAGGTGGAGAGAGAGAAGCAGACTCCTCACTGAGCAGGGAGCCCGCCACAGGGCTCTAACCTCAGGACCCTGGGATCACAGAAGGCAGACACTTAAAGACTGAGCCATCCTGGCACCCTTCTCAATCAGCTGTTACTGAGGTGTATAGTCACCCTCTGTATCCAAAACATAAGCTCCTAGAAAGAATAACAATTTCTTTTTTTTTTAAGATTTATTTATTTATTTGATAGACGGAGATCACACGTAGGCAGAGAGGCAGAGAGAGGAGGAAGCAGGCTGTCCGCAGAGCAGAGAACCCGATGTGGGGCTCGATCTCACGACCCTGGGATCATGACCAGAGCTGAAGGCAGTGGCCTTAACCCACTGAGCCACCCAGGCGCCCCAGAATAACAATTTCTAACCAGTTCTTGTTTTCTTCCCTCTCCCCACTGTGCCCTCCACTAAAACAGATCATGATAGAACAGGTGCTCAAAAATATGCATTGAATTTAAGTAAGAAAAAGTGAAACTGGAAGTAGAATACTACTATCACTTATTACTAAGTAAACTACAGTAAGAGTGCAAATAGACTACTGTATCAACCATTAGACTATCACCTGCCCACAGAGACTCAAATCAAGTGGGACCATCCAAATCAGAAGGAAGCAGTCCACTTGCTACCCCTTCTATGTAACCACCATATGGGTAGACTTGTTTGTTCAGTGGTAACTTGGTCAAAAGAAGGATTAATAACCATTCTATTATATGCCATCTAATTTGAAGAGCTTGACCTCCAAGAGAAGTGAAGGATGATACACAGGGTCAGCATCCAAGCAGGGCAATAATGGACTGTTACACTCCTGAGTAGATAATTTGGGAAAGTTTATTAAATTCCACTTTATGGCAAACCTGTCACCCTCCAACCTATAAGTTTTCAGTACCCAGAAGGCATTCCACAAACTTAGCATTAAAAAGTGTCACCTAAACTTCCATGTGCCTATGTTTTGCAGATTTTCTACAATGAATATGTATTACTTGGATAATCAGAAAAGTTTCAAGTGTTTATTACCTCTTCCAGCTTTTAATGGGTCGCCTATAATGACCAGTGCAGAATGCAAAAATCACAAGGTAAAAGTCAACCAAAGGGTATATATCACTCCAATTCTCCACCTCCCAGGGAAAGTGCCAATTTGAACAAAGTTCAAAACTTCGTATGTTCAATTTAAAAAATTACTTCTAGGGACGCCTGGGTGGCTCAGTTGGTTGGGTGGCTGCCTCGGCTCAGGTCATGATCCCAGTGTCCTGGGATCGAGTCCCGCATCGGGCTCCTTGCTCGGCGGGGAACCTGCTTCTCCCTCTGCCTCTGCCTGCCTCTCTGTCTGCCTGTGCTTGCTCTTGCTCGCTCTGACAAATAAATAAATGGAATCTTTAAAAAAAAAAAAATTACTTCTACATATGCCATCACATGAAAGAAAAAACAATTCTCATTACCTTCCTAGGACTCCACAGCATATAGAAATCACAAAGAGCTGCCTAGATGGTTTGCTCTTCCCCCCACCTCAAACACCCTCCTCACTAAGGACTAGGCCCTTAATAAGGGCCACAAACAGGGTGCTAAGTAATTTATATGATTATATCAATCCTCAAAACAATAGTAGGTACCACTATTATCCACAGAGGAGAAAATTAAGGCTTAGAGATGAGATGTTTGAAAAATAACCTGCCTGAGGTGATGCTTATAGAAGGAGGGGATTATGGTATTGTGTAAAGGAATTTGCTGGGAATATATATTAGGCTCAGTGACTTATTTGTTATGAGACAATTATAGCAGAAATCCTCAAACTGGAAATTTCACACATAGAAAACGGTAAATGATATTTGGTCAAACTGTGGGTTTTCTTTGGAATTGTGTACCTCAGGATATCTGGCACATAATAGGTGCTCAATAAAACCCTGTC
This sequence comes from Taxidea taxus jeffersonii, assembly GCA_003697995.1. Lineage (NCBI taxonomy): Eukaryota > Metazoa > Chordata > Mammalia > Carnivora > Mustelidae > Taxidea > Taxidea taxus. The sequence goes on along the minus strand of RCUC01050550.1, from coordinate 4,991 downwards.
CATTCAAACCTAAATTTTAAACAATTTTATTCCTAAAATAATGTGATCACATGGCAAAATCTGACAGGTTATTTGTTTTTAACTAGATTAGGTTGTGCAGTAATCAATAATTATATCTACATCTAAAGTAATGGCCTCATATCCTGTTTTTAGCTACAGCAGGGAAAAAGTGAAAATGGTGGAAATAAGCTGTGTATCTTTTAAAGATAAGTTTTTCTAATTACAAATTCCAATCGCTTCTCGGCCTTTTGGCTAAGATCAAGTGTAGTATCTAATTACAAATTCCACTCAATTTTAACATGTCAGCTCAATTTACACAATACTCACTATGGATCTAGTCTTAGCCATCTCAAAATAATCTACTGTGGGGTTTAGTATAGCCATGAAAAGCACTGCTCATATAATCACTATTTTTTAAATAAGTAAAAGAAAAAAAATCTGAGTCTCCTTTGAGTATCGTACCAAAGTAAAGCAGGTGCATTTGCAGATTATGTACTTTAAGCAAACCTGTTATTTGATTAAGTTGGACCTTAGCTTAGACAAAAAGGTCAAAGCTGGTTGAATTAAGGCACTGGCAGTTAACTGATGTTTGAATTTGATAGATGGAAAGATCAGTTCCATGAATATTCACTTTAAATGATTATGGGTATGGGGCGCCTCGGTGGCTCAGTGGGTTAAAGCCTCTGCCTTCGGCTCAGGTCATGATCTCAGGGTCCTGAGATTGAGTCCCGCATCGGGCTCTCTGCTCAGCGGGGAGCCTGCTTCCTCCTCTCTCTCTCTGCCTCTCTGCCTACTTGTGATCTCTATCAAATAAATAAATAAAAATCTTTAATAAATAAATAAATAAATAAATAAATGATCATGGGTAATCTACGAAGTCTTCCAGACACCCAAACTTTAGTTTCTAGAGAGAAAGAAAAAGGGTCTATTCCATAGGTAAATGACCATCTGGTGTTTTACAGAAAAATTAACATCTTTTTCAGTTCACATCCTACACACAGAGTAGGGCATAGGTATTATGCAAGCACAATCTTTTCCTCCTTTCTTTGAAAAATGATTTATACAATAATTCCTTTATTCTGTAGCAAGAGAGTATTGCTTTCTCTCTTTTTTTGAAGCTCAAGTTTCTTTCATTTCAAAATACTACTATTGGAAACTTAAATTCTTCTTTTAAAAAAGACTTCATCATTTAACTCACGAAGAGGAAGCAAAAAGTCAGGAGGTAAAGCCCAAGGTATTCCTATTAGTCTTACATAACTTAATCTAAGAACTGATTCAGTATCTCAAAAGCACAAAAATGAATTCTTCAGTATATTCTCCACACACATAAAGTATTAAAAATTGAAAGGGTCTTATTTAACTTTTTCTTGTATTCTTAAAATATAAGCATCCACAAGTATAGTAAATTAGGGTGCCAACATAAAAATGCAAAAAGGATCACACTTAAAGAGCATTAAATTCATCCTATCACATCTAGGTAATGCCATATTTGATAGAATTGGATATAATTTCAGAAAGTAAATTAATTTCCTAACACTGATTTTTAAATATCACCTTTACAAGTATCCATTAAGTATTTTTAGTAAGTTCTTGCAAAGAACATAAAAAATTATTTTCAAAAGCAATACATATATGTTCACCCACCTTGCAAACAAAACTCTGAAAATGTAAAGCTACAGTTGTTCATGCTTAATGAAACTGGCTTTGAAAATTGTAAATTACTCCTTATCAAATATTTCAAAAATGTAAATTTACACAAACAACTGTCCTTACTAGAAAGACCACAATCTGAACTCAGCTAAAAGCTGTGTTAACTCCATCTCACCACTGAGACACCTGAGCCCCAGTGTAATACTGGCCACAGATTCCCTGCATCGCTTTGGGAACTGCTGCTTGCTTATTCAAGCACTGAATGGCAAATTCACCTTTCTAAAAAGACTAGAAGCAAAAAGCCAAGTTTCACCATCTAGTTATCTAGTTTTCTGAAATGAATTATAGAGTTTGGGATTTCACTGGGAATGACCACATTATCAAGATGCCATCGCCCTCCCGAGGCGTTTAATTACAATACCTTCTCTGTTTCCCATTCAAACACCACAACTAAACTTCCAGTAGAACCAAATACACAAAAAGTTGGTTCCATGGCCTTGCTCAAAGTCTCCTCTGGGTGCTAACGTTGGGATCCTGCATACATTATGCAAAAATGGCAAAGGGAAATGAGAAGTAAAGACTGTTAGATAATGGGGTGACATTACCTTGCCCGTCTTGTGATCAAACCAGACGAGAGCATGATTCCTTGACAGCACTTTGCAATCAAAGGTAGCATTATTCTGCGCTGGTCGACAGCGAGCCACGGAGCGGCCGATTTTAATGGGCTCGTCCAGGTAGACATGGCGCTCCTGAAATGGGTGCGAGTTCGGGCGGCAAGTGAAGATGGCCAAGGCTGACGGCATCGAGGACAGACTGGGGTGTCTCTCCTACCAATGGACAAAGAGGAGTTCCACCGGATCCGGACTGCCCTTCACAAGCCTATGCCCCTATCCCCCCCAAAATTTTAAATTAAAACAAACTGCGCATTGTCTAAGCATAACCAGAGAACATCAACAACTCTTCACTTGAGTGGGAAGACAAGCCAGCGCAACCCCCATCACCTCCTTTAAAACCCAGCAGCGCCCTGGTCGCAAAAAGTCCCCAACTGGCAGCTTTCAGTCCATCTTCTTCCCTGGGAAGAAAAGCCTCAAACATCGGACAGCTTCGGCCAAGAAAACTCCTGGAAGACAGTTTGGGGGCTGGAGGTATCCAAGCAGATGAGTCACACACCAATTCTTGTGTTTTGTTTGGGATCGCGGCCGCTTTCCCCCCTCGGTGGCGGAAATGTTGCAGCACTGCAGCATGAAGGAAGGGTCGGTTCCGTGCGGCCAGGAAGGTCCTTTCGGGCCGGAGGAAGGTATCGCCGAGCACCTCGGGGCACCCACCGCCCGTCTTCGAGGGCCTCTGGAGTGGAAGGGCAGAGTCGTGGGGGTCTAGACCGCCAGCGGGACAGTCTGCATTGCTCTTGCTGCGCGGAGGCCGCCCGGGAGGTGGCACGGGGTCCCTGGCACGAGCTGAGACGGCGGTGGCTGGGGTCCTTGGCGCGAGGAGCAGGGGGTCAGGCAGAGGCGCGGGCAGCGGCCGAGGCGGGACTCCCGGGCACCTGGCGGGCGTCCCCGCGCCCAGGGCGGAGATCCGGCTCGGCAGGCCGGTGCGGACAGAGCGAGGCGCAACCCCGCGGAGGCTCAGGGGTCTCGGCCCGCAGGAAGTTGGTCCCTGAACGCCTGAGCTCCAGGCTGCTGCTCAGCACACCGGCCGCCTTCTTTCAGGGTCGCCCCCGCGAGGGTCGCATCTCAGGGACGACAGCCACAGCTCCCAGCGGACGAGGAGGTGGGGGAGGGAGGCTGGCCCGGAGATTGGGGGAGAGGCCTGGAGGCCCCGGGCTGGGTCCGCCGCAGCCTCCACCACTCGCGGCTGGTGGGACACGCTCAGGCTGTGCCGGACAAGGCAGGAAACTTTCCGACCTGGTGGGGAAAACATCAAAACAAACGGCCGTCAGGCGCCGGTGCCCGCCCGCCTCAGCCCGCACCCACTTCAACCCGCCCCCCGCCAGTCCCCGCAACTGGCCACGACCTCGGCCAACCTCTCCGCGGACGAGCTGCGGAGATTTAGAACCCGGACGCCACAACGGGTCCAGCCTCCCTCGCCGCTGCCGCCGCCTCAGCTTACCTTGCCAGCGCCGGCCGCCATAGTGACTCTGACTGAAACCTACCCGGTGCACCGCCACGGGAACGCGCACCCTTCAAGGGCCCTCCTACCCCCTCTCCCGCGCCGTAGTCCGGGGTGGTCACGTGTTCGACGCCATGGAGGCCATGATAGTCAAGGGCACAAAAGAGGGCAAGCTAATTTTTAACGAGCTCCAGACGCCATGTTAGTTAAGGGCTGGAAGCTTCAAACCATGGGACAACCTTTACGACCATTTTGGTTAAGGGCAAGAGAAAATTTGACCTGTTGAAGGTTTACCAAACAAAACGCGCTAACTTCCTACGTTACCATCTTGCTAAGAAGACACCAACTTTTACTAAATTTTATTTACTATACTTCTCACTGAAAATACCAATGAACGAAGAGAACAGACCCATCCGAAGGAGATGTTCATTTGCAGTCATCTTAGCTGTGGGCAGCACAGTCCCCTACTGCCGCCTTAGGTGTGACCAACCAAATTCCCACAAGTCTTGGGATTTGTGCATCAAAATTGAGATCCATCCTCCCCCTGCTAAAGTCTTCCGTGATTCCTGCCCAGGGTAAAACCCTCAGTCCCCGCATTCCATTTCGAATGACTCTTCCCATGGGACCTATCACGTCCTCCCCAGGACTCCAGTGCAGATTCTACCCCGGAAAGAGTGTGATTTCAGAAAGTTTAAAATCAAGTTGCTTCCAGAGAGAGGTCAAACAGTTTTCAATATGAAAAAAATGGGCATATTGTCCCCACTCATAATATTGTGGTAGAGGAGGAGTCACTGGTTTACAGAAGGAAAGAATACAAAATGTAAACGAAATTTTCAAGAAACATAGTGGGAAGGAGTTTTATTCATTTAGAACCAATAATGGTTTCATTCTTCAAATTCCTTTGAGAACAGGCTCTACCACTGTGTGACCTTGGGCTTTTCTAATTTTCTAAATCCTTTCAAGTCTCCTTTTCTCATCTATCACTTGGAGATAATACATAACTCACTTATTATTGTGGGAATTCATTTCAATACTTACGTATAAGGTTTCGCCCTGTCCTACCTGTTCTAAATTCTGTGCTGGGCCCTGGGGACACATACGTGAACAAAACCTCCATCCCTGGACGCCTGGGTGGTTCGGTGGGTTAAGCCCCTGCCTTCGGCTCAGGTCATGGTCTCAGGGTCTTCAAATCGAGCCCCACATCAGGCTCTCTGCTCAGCAGGGAGCCTGCT
>RCUC01050512.1:0-10835 GCA_003697995.1 Taxidea taxus jeffersonii | reverse complement strand
AGGGTGGTGACTGTGAAGCTAGTAAGAGCACACAGAAAGCTTCCCTGACTCTGGGATTTGGAGAAAGTGCATAATTTGAGCACTTAGCAAACAGGAGACTGACACTGTTTAGCCAGTCTTTGCAGGATTGAAGGAAAATATACCAGCTTAAGAATTCCCTCACAAGAGAGAACAAATGTGGAGCAGAGATATCCAGAGAAAAGACCTGAGAAAGACTTAGAATTCTTAGCAGGACTGACAGATGGCATTTTTTCCCTAAAACCAGCCAGTAAAGACTAAAGAAGATGACTGATTCTTCATATAAGATAACAGCAATACACGACCTCAAGGAACATGAAAAATCAAGGAAACATGACATCACCAATGGAACACAATTGTTTTCTAGTAATTGACCCCAAACAAATGGAGACCTGCAATTGGCCTAAAAAGAACTTCAAAATAGTTGTTTTTAAGTCAACTCAGTGAACCACAAGAAAGCATAGAAAGACAATTAAATGAAATCAAGAAAACCAGGCATGAACAAAATGAGAAGTTTACCAGAGAGATAGAAATTATAATAAAAGAACTAAACAGAAATTCTGGAGCTGAGGAATAATGTAAATGAAATTTTAAAAATGAGGTATTTTAAAACAGTAGACTTGAAAAACAAGAAGAAAGAATCTGTGAACCCGAAGATAGTTTATTTGAAATTATTGCACAAGAGGAAAACAAAGCAAAGAAATAAAAATGTGAAGAAAGCTTATGTGAACTGTGGGATATTATTAAGAGGAACAGTTTGTGCAGTAATGGAGTTCCAGAAGAAGAGAAGAAAGGGTCAGAAGAGTCATTTGACTCTGCTTTTAACACATATACAGAATCCAGTAATCTCTCCCCATTTCCACCAAGATTTTTCCATTTTTTTCTAGATTTCAAGACTGTAAAAGTCTTCCTAAATAGACTCTTTTTTCCCTACTCATGCATCCCCCAATGTTTATAGCTTATTTTCTGCACTGTAGCCACAGTAACCCTTTTACAATGTAAATCAGATCAGTTCAGTTCCCCAGTTCAAAACTTTCCAAGTTTCCCAAACTTATAATAAAATGCAAACTAATTGTTGAGGAAGAGGGAAACTGAAAATATAGTGCTTAATTTGTAACAATCACCCAATTTTCTTCTATGCAATAAATAAGAAACAAACAAACAAACAAACATAATCTAGCTCCTCTCTACCTTACCCTTCTCCTATTGCTTACTCAGCTTTAAGTATATTGACTTTCTTGTCTTCTGGTAACACACCATGGGACATTTATCATCTACACACTTTTCATCTATATCTTCATGTGGTGTGTTCCTTCTATTCCTGGTCAAATGACTCTTCCTTAGGCATGTCTTTCCATACCAAAGTATTTGAAGTAGGACCCCTTCCTCCATTTCTTTTCTACTTCTTTTACTTTGTTTTGTTCACTTGAACTATTATCTTAAGCTGTATTACCATTTTTTAAAAGTTTACTTTCTTATTGTCTATATATGCCTGAGCAGCATGGGGGTTTTATCAAAGCAGAAACATTTTCTACCTTCTTCTTAACTGTATACCAAAATACCCAGAATGGTGCCTAGTCCAAAGTAAGTGCCCAATATATATTGGTTCAATAAGTGAATGGGTAAGAATGAATATTGCTAATTTTATCTTATGTTCTTTCCTTTGATATGTTAGGGAATTGCTTTTATCTGTAAAGCAATAGAGTATTATATAGTGATTGAAATTTTATGCTCTGGAGCCCAGCTGCCCAAACTGAAATCCAATCTCCTGTGATCTTATGTAATCTTGAATAATTACTTGTTTGTGCCTTAGTTTTCTTCCATTGTTTTAAAAAAAAAAAGGCTTAATAGTGGTACCCATATACAGAGTTGTAAGAAATAATGGGGGAATAATCCATAACACATAGACACTTAAGGCAGTGTCTGGTACTTAATAAACATTAGATAGATATTAGTTATCATTTCCTCTTAATTTGTATTATTCTAATTCTCCTACCTCATACTAATGGTTATAGACATGCAATATTAAATCCCTAGTTGAAAGAGAGAGGACAAAGTTTTTTGTTTTGTTTTGTTTTGCTCTTTTTCTTTCTCTCTTTTTCCTAGGCTTTCTCTCTGGCTGGGCCACTGGGCATTTATAATTGAAGTTATAATAACTCCTACTCTTCTTATCAAGAGTTTCAGCAGATCTTTATGTACGTATGTCCCTTTTACGTACTTGATTATGATATAGGTACTTTAGAAGAATCTGGTTTCCTCTTTGCTAAACCCAATTCTTCAGTTCATCTTATTGTTTGGCCTTCATGAAAGCAGTTTAATTTGTTAAACAGTTGACAGGGTCAATACTCCTTCTTTTATCACATCTAACAGATTCAGATAATTGAATTCATTAAGTCAAGCTTTATCCTTAGAGGCAACGTTAATCCAATCCCCACACTAGAAACTTTGTGATAGCAAAAAGTTGCAAGTTAGGTTAATCATTAATAAGGTTTCTAGAAACATGATACTTTTTTAGCATGTCAGTCTATTCAAAATTTAAAAATTACTAGTTATCATATAAGGACAATATGAATAATTCATTAAGTGCAGTGAAGAACACAAAGATAAAGAAGGCATACAGAATCTTTCCTCAAAAACCATAACCCCTAGAAAGAAAAATATATAACCGCATTTAAAGTGTAGAAGAAATAGGTACCTAAAGGGAAGTTTCTACAAAGTACTATGCGAGATTCACTGAAGCAACAAATATTTCTGAAGAGTTGCACTGTGGAAAGAAGCATTGAAGTGCAGTGTGTGTGTGAGGAGAAAATCATAAGGAAATAAGAATATTTTAATGTAAATAATACATATAATAAGGAAAACTAATTTTGAACATAATAACATGACCTGGAAAGAAGAGCATTCTAGTGCAGAAGAGCATCATATATAAACCTATCAAAGCTAAAAACTGGAGAATGAATATATATATATATATGGAACAGAAGAAGTAATTTGGATTTTAGCCTTTAGATAGAAGCATCCCTAAATAGGGGCACCTGGGTGGCTCAGTGGGTTAAGCCTCTGCCTTTGGCTCAGGTCATGATCTCAGGGTCCTGGGATGGAGCCCTGCATCAGGCTCTCTGCTCAGCGGGGACCCTGCTTCCTCCTCTCTCTCTGCCTGCTTCTCTGCCTACTTGTGATCTCTGTCTATCAAGTAAATAAAAAAAAAAGAAGTATCCCTAAATAATTTGGAGAAGTATGTTGGTATATACTATATCATAGTAGGAGCCAGTTTAGACTTTATAGTCAAAGGAGAAATACTGCAGTTGAGGAAAATTTGTCATCAATAGTAGTATGTAAGTTGGCTTGTGTGGGGGAAAGACTGATGGCAGGGTGGCCAAATAGCAGAGTGTCCTAAACTGAGAGACAAAAGAGTCTGGACTATGGTTTTAGGAGCAACAAAGATGAAAGATAGAGAAAATAGAGGTAATATCAATGAGTCTTAGAAACTGACATCACATAGAGAATGAACCAAAGGAGAGGGTTCAAAGGTACCTGAGAGTTTAAGACTTGGAAATAGGGTATTAGCAAGAATACTGAAGGAGAGGCCACTTGGAAATGAGGGTGACAAGTTGTTTTTTTTTTTTTGGCATGCTGGGTTTTTCTAGAAATAGCGGGTAAGTTTTCAAGTCCTGGAACATAAAGCAAATAAAATAAATTAAAATTGGAGATGCGAGTCTTAAGTCTTCTGTAGACAGTGAGAGCCTTCTGTAGGCAGTGAATCATTAAGGATGAAAGTAATTTTCAAGGAAGAATTGTGACCAAAGGAGCCTACAGGCAGTCTATGAAAAGCAAAAGCTAAATAGGTCAAGTAAAGCAGAAGAAGACAAGTACAGAGTCACTATTGCCAGGGAGGATTTCAGGACTAAGTAGCTGATCAACAATGTAAAATTCTCAAAGAGTTGTTGAGGAAGAGGAAAACTAAGATTATAGCCATTAATTTGTAAGTATTGATTACCTGATTTTCTTCTATGAGATATCAAGAAGCCTGGACCACTGGGAAGTATGTGGAGCCAGAATAAGCAATTCAAAAACATTTTCTTGGCAGACCAATCTACTGAGTTTTCCCTCCAATCTGATGACGTATGGGAGAATTCAGATAGCAGGCAGAAGTGAAACAGTGATGCCAGATGAATATAAGAGGGCTCAAACAGAGCCAAAAGAGCAACCTGAAAGCAGAGATCAGTTATTTATTTATTTATTTATTTATTTATTTATTTATTATCATCTGCACCAAATGGAGCAGGGCAAAAAGGATTGTTTTCTTTTCTTTTCTTTGTTTTTTAAATTTTTTTGTTTTTTTAATAAACATATAATGTAACCCCACCCAGAGATCAGTTTTAAGTGGAGTTTGTTCTCATGAGCTTGTACAAGGAGAGAGTCCCGAAGGACATATTTCTGATCTGGGTGGAGATGTGTAATTCTATTGTGGATAAGAAATAACACTGATTTTATCACGTTTTTGGTTTGTCATTTCAGGATCAGCCTAAGATTTCTCCATGGCTAAATACATGGCCAGGAAATTAGGAGAAGTAGCAAATTAATCCAACAGAAGGCTATTTGAATGAAAGTTTTAAATAGTTCTGGAAAACATCAAAACTGTGTCAACTATAGGAGTTTAGGCATAATCAAGTGTGTTTGTAGGACTACTAGGCTGAGAGAAAATTCTTTGTGAGATGGAGGAGACTTCTAGAAGACAACACATCCCAATTGGAGAAACTATTATCATGAATAGACACTATAAAATGTTAGTGGTCAGGGGAAGTTGTGATTCAGGGCATAAAATTATAAGCTACTTCACTAAAACCACTTAAAATATTTAAGCTCAATAAGTACTTTAAGAGAGTGTTTCCAAAGTGAAGGAAGGCCTTTCCTTTCACCTGCTAGATATATAATGTGGGCAGTGTGGTCCCTCTGATACCTCATACTTTGTCCTAGGGAGGTGTTACTGGGCAGTAGCATAGACCATGGATCCTTGTGAAGCAGTAGCAGTAACCGCAGATCCTCTATAGATAGCAGCAGGGACTTAATGGAAGTGAGCTTATTTGTGAATGCATATGAAATATCTATTAAAAACTGCCTTTCTTCTCCCCAAAATCTAATGTGTGTGTGTACATATGCACACACACACACACACACGCATACTCACATGTATTAATGTGAATGTCTCACAAATAGGTCCTGCTTTATGTAGTACAATGAGTACATCAATAAAATTTCAGTTATTTTTATTAATGTGTCCTGGTTTGCCACAGTCTAGTAAAGCCCAAAGAAATTTGGGTTTTATGTATAATTAAACGAATGTTCCCAGATTTCCTAGCAATTACTGCTGCAGGATAGAACTAGGTTATTCATGATGGTAGCTGCTTTTTCAAATCAATGGGCTGTAGCTCCAGCTGTTGTAAGGATTCATTGGAAGCCCTTGTGTTAAACAACATTAATTGGGTATTCCTAAAAATGAATTTAATAGTCAAATATGTTTGAGAAATTCTGGGTTAAAAAAGGGAACCATACCTACTTATCAAAGGTATTGTTCGAGGCTTTCAGGGGCTAATTGTTGATTGATTCTAGAAGATACACTTCTTTGCTGGTAGAGGGTCTTGCCTCAAGATCGATGGCTGCTGACTGATCAGGGTGATAGCTGCTGAAAGTTGGGGGGCTATGGCAGTTTCTTAAAATAGATGAAGTTTGCTTCATCAGTTGACTTTCTCTTTCATGAACTGTTTCTTTATAGTGTGTGATGTTATTCTTAACATTTTATTTATTATAGAACTTCTTCCAAAATTTGAGTCAGTCCTCTAAATCTCTGCTACAGTTTTATCAACTCAGTTTATGTAACATTCTAAATCCTTTGTTGTCATTTCAACATTCTACACAGCATCTTCACCAGAAGTAGATTCCATCTCAAGAAATCACTTTCTTTGCTCATCCATAAGAAGCGACTCCTCTTCTGTTTAAGTTGTATCATTAAATTATAACAATTCAATCACATCTTCAGGCTCCACTTCTAATCCTAGTTCTCTTTCTATTTCCAACCCATATGCAGTTACTTCTCCACTGAATTCTAGAACTCCTCAAAGTCCTCCAGGAAGATTGGAATCAACTTCCAAACTCTATTAGTGTTGATTTTTTACCTCTTTCCATAAATCATAAGTGTTCTTGTTGTCCTCTAGAACAGTCAATCTTTTCCAGAATGTTTTCAATTTGTTTTCCCATATCTATCAGAGGAATCACTGTTTGTGGCAGCTATAGCCTTATGAAATGTATTTCTTACCTAATAGGACTTGAAGGTTGAAATTACTTCTTGATCCATCAGCTGTAGAATGGATGTTATATTAGCAGGCATGAAAAAATCCATTCTTCTTAATGTCCATCTCCATCAGAGGTCTTGGGTGACCAGGAGCATTGTCACTGAGTGGTAACATTTTTTTTAAAGATTTTATTTATTTACTTGATGGACAGAGATCACAAGTAGGCAGAGAGGCAGGCAGAGAGAGAGGAGGAAGCAGGCTCCCTGCCGAGCAGAGAGCCCAGTGTGGGGCTCGATCCCAGGACCCTGGGATTATGACTGGAGCCAAAGGCAGAGGCCCCAACCCACTGAGCCACCCAGGTGCCCCTGAGCAGTAACATTTTTAAAAAACCTTTTTTTTTTCCTAAGCAGTAGGTCTCAACAGTGGTTTTTAAATATGCAGTAAAGCATATTATTTTTTTTTAAGATTTTATTTATTTATTTGACAGAGAGAGATCACAAGTAGATGGAGAGGCAGGCAGAGGGACAGGAGGAAGCAGGCTCCCCGACGAGCAGAGAGCCTGATGCGGGACCCTGGGATCATGACCCGAGCCGAAGGCAGAGGCTTAACCACTGAGCCACCAAGGTGCCCCAGTAAAGCATATTATAAACAAATATGCTGTCATCCAGGCTTTGTTGTTCCATTTATAAAGCACAGGAAGAGTAGATTTCAGCATAATTCCTAAGGACCCTGTTTTCAGATTAATAAATGAGCTTTGTCTTCAGCTTAAAGTTAACACCTGCATCAATCCCTAACAAGAGAGCTTGTCTTTGAAGCTTTAAAGTCAGGTAGTTGTTGACTTCTCCTCTCTAGCTATGAAAGCCCAAAATGGCATCTTCTTCCAATGTAAGGCTGTTTGAGCTACACTGAAAATTTGTTAACTGTTGTTTGGTGTAGTCACCTTCATTATTGTCTTGGCTGGATCTTTTGGATAACTTGCTGCAATCTCTCCATCAGCACTTGCTGGTTCACTTTGCACTTCAGTGTTATAGAGATGGCTTCTTTCCTTAAACCTCAGGAACCAACCTCTGCTAGCTTCAGACATTTATTCTATAACTTCTTCTCTTGGCTTTCATAGAATTGAAGAGAGTTAGAGTCTTGCTCTAAATTAGGTTTTGAATTAAGGGAATGTTTTGACTAGTTTGATCTTCTATATAGATGATGAACAGGTTCTCCATATCAGTAATAAGGCTTTATTTTTATTTATTTATTTTTTAAGATTTTATTGATTTCTTTGCCAGAGAGAGTACACATGAGAAAGAGAGAGAGAGAGAGAAAGAGAGTACAAGCAGGGGGAATGACAGGCAGAGGGAGAAGCAGGCTCCCTCCTGACCAAGGAACCCAGTTCTGAACTCGATCCTGGGAGTCTAGGATCATGACCTAAGCTGAAGGCATACACATAAACGACTGAGCTCCCCCCAGATGTCCTTGCTTTGATTTCTTGTCATTCATGTGTTCACTGGAGTAACACTTTTACTTATTTATTCATTTTTAAGGTGATCTCTACACCCAATGTGGGGCTTGAACCCACAAATCCAAGATCAAGAGTCACATGCTTTACTGACTGAGACAGCCAGGCACCCCGGAGTAGCAATTTTCCGGGACGCCTGGGTGGCTCAGTTGGTTGGGCGGCTGCCTTCGGCTCGGGTCATGGTCCCGGCGTCTTGGGATAGAGTCCCACATCCGGCTCCTTGCTTGGTGGGGAGCCTGCTTCTCCCTCTGCCTCTGCCTGCCTCTCTGTCTGCCTGTGCTCGCTCTCTCTCTGACTAATAAATAAATGGAATCTAAAAAAAAAAAAAATCTTTAAAAAAAAAAAAAAGAACTTTTCCTTTTTACTCACAACTTGGCCAACTGGCACAAGACTGACTTTTGGTCTATCTCAGTTTTCAACATGCCTTCCTCACAAAGTTTTATCATTTTTAGCATTTGACTTAAAGTAAGACATGAAACTCTTCCTTTTACTCAAGCACCTAGAAGCCACTGTCAGTTATTAATTAAGCCTGATTTCAATATCGTTGTGCCTCAGGGCATAAGGATGTCTGAGGAGAGGAAGAGAGAGGGGAAATGGTTTGGCCAGTGGACTGTCAGAAAATTTACAGCATTTATGGATTAAGTTTACTGATTTACATATGGGTATAGTTTGTGACACCCCAAACAAATTATAATAGTAACATCAAATATTACTGACCACAGATCACCACAGCAAATACAATAATGATGAAAAGTTTAAGATAGTGTGAGAATTACCAATATTTGACATAGACATGAAGTGCACAAATGCTATTGGAAACATGGCATCCATACTTTCTCAATACAAGGTTGCCACCCCCTTTCAACTTGTAAAAACCATAGTATTGTGAAGTACAAATTAGTGAAGCACAATAATAAAAAGTATGCCTGTATGGTCTTTAGTGTTCTAATTGAACTTACACACATTTTCTTTTAAAAGCTATGGAGGACTATGATCTTACATGAGGGTGGCTTGTGCCAGTCATGAAAATTATCAGTAATTAGTGTGCTAGTAAGAGAGCAAGCAACAATTATCAAGTAGTATGTTACTGGCTGTCTTTCTTACAAAAGACTGAAAATATTTCTGAAATTGTTTGCCATACTCTTCCCTTTACCTGGGGTCATGATATGTTCCATGCCATATAAAACACATCCAAATTGGCTTTCAGTTTTTAATGTAGAAGACTCATTCCCATTTCTGTTTAGCCCATTGTTTCTTAAAATTTGATATATAGAAAAACAATCCCCCAAAATGCTAGGAGAACAAAGACCTAGTCAAAGAATATTGTGCAGTGTTACAACATGAATAAAACCATCTGAAAATCTCTGAGAAGGCTAAGTTAAAATTTCTTGCTCTGTTTTGTCTAGACTTCTGATTCTCAAAAATATTTTTTCTATCTTTTCCCCAAAAAAACCCTATTCATATTTAATGAGATGATGATTCTTCATATTTTACGTGCAAAACTGCTGGTTTAGCCTAGCATTTTCAAATGTTCACCCAAAAGTTACCCAGTAACTTGAGCAAAAAAGTGACTTAGCTGCTGATTTTTTTTTTTCCCAGTGATTAGAATACCACAGGAAGGAAAGTTACCCAACTTGGTTGGAGACAGTGTCTTCAGAGACCAGAGGGACTCCTCCACGCCGTGTTAGTGTTCAGAGCTTTCTGCTTCCCCATAGTGTGTCCCACCTTTATTTACTACAGCTGCCCCACCATTGGTTGCCTTTGAAATGAAGCCAACCCTGAGTCCCCCAACATTGCCATATTTTCCTACTCCTTCAAAAGATGCAATATTCTCTCCTTTACTCTGGGTCATATTTTTCTAATCTGAGACCCTCCCCCTAAGTAGGCTTTAATGGACCCATTGTAGATAACTCTTAGGAGGGAGGGAGGAAAAGAGAGAGAGAGGAAGAAAGAATTTTTCAAAAAGAATTTTCTGTTTCTGATAGTTTTCCTTTCTAGGGTCCCCCACTCTGATACTGGTTATTCACATTCTCCTTGGATTGAGAGATAGCTCAATTATTTTACAATAAATGACTTGAGGCAAATTTGAAGTATGTTTTCATTACCTGCAACTAGAGTATCCTTAATTAAGATAGAGCTGTAATGGATAAACATGCCAGTCCCTTTCCTTATTAGTAAAGGTCCCTGAAGGACACAGTGCTTCATCTCAGAAGACTGACTATAGTAGTTGGTGCTCCAGGGGTGGTGACAGACTGACAGGAAGACCTGTTGAGGCCTTTCCAATTTCACTGTGTAGTCCCCTGCCTTTCCATCTCCACATAAACCGGACTTGCATTATACAGAATCAGAAAAAATCTGGTCCCCTAGTTGCCAAGGTATGGATGACGAACACTTCCAAATAAGCTCTCCCACAACTCAGATTACATGTGTGAGCCTACGTGGCTTCTATAATGTTTTCTGTTTCTTCCCATCCTCCTCTGCATAGTCTGGAGAGGCCCTGAAAATGTGACCTCATTCCAAAAGGCTCACAGAGTCTCCTTTGCAGTACTTGTGCTGGCTGTATTTGCAAATCTTTAAAGGCTTATCACTAATTGTGGAGACAATGGTTAGGAGATGCCACAGGCACCCCTGGAGACTCGGGTTCCTGGGGACCAAAGGAAAGCCCAGACTTGAACAGGAGCTGTAGAATGATCTGAGTGCATAAATAAACCACTTATCTTTAGGACCTCCAATTATTTTGTACTGGGTGTTTAATAAGGATGGGGGTCATTAGCCTAGCACCTCTTGGGTCCAAAGTCCTAGGTATGCTGGGCCCATCACAGTCTTTACTTCTTTTCTGCATCTGCAAATTTAAGGCCTCAATCACATACATATATAGTGCCTCTTGAAGTCTCTGTATTTTTCTATGCATGGATATTTATCTTCCTGCATATAAACTTATTCTCCCAGAATCAATTATAGGGTATGGAGAAGAAAATATATGTATCAATATGAGTTTCTACTTAGACATAATTGAT